>JBAMHV010000013.1:19185982-19197062 GCA_037177535.1 Pseudomugil gertrudae
TTTTCTTCTTCTGGTGTTTTTACAATGTTTTCTTCTTCTGGTGTTTTTACACTGTTTTCTTCTTCTGATGTTTTTTTTTACAATTGAACTCCCGACCTTCCAGTTGAAAGACAACTGCTCTTCCACCTGAGCTACGGCTGCCCTATATATATATGTATATATATGTATATATATATATATGTATATATATATATGTATATATATGTATATATATATATATGTGTTTTGTGACACGCACCCACCATCTGGCAGAGCCCTTCTATCTGAAAAGCTTGGAAACTTGTTGTTCTCTTTCCTTGCTGTTCGATGTGCAAACAAAGCCACTTAGTTATGATGGATTTCTCTCAGTTATCACAACATTAACCATTTAAAAAGCTAAGTGTTTACAATTGTTAGGAACAACAAATGAGTTGTATTGTTTAGTTACTGCAGTTTATAATTATTATCAGTGCCTCCTCTCCTTTCAGATATACTCTTCCTGCTATTGTATGCAGTATGTAAGAATAAGGTTTTGAAAAGTTGATGAGCTGCAAAGAAAAACAATGGATACTTGAACTGTAATATGCATCCAAAGTGCCATGTATCCAGTCGACTGAGCACTATACCGAAGTAAAAACAGAGTAAGTTCCTTTATAATTTTCCACAGGTTTTTTGTGCTAATTGTGATCAAACATACAAATTTTGGATACACTCTATTAAACACAAATCTAACAATACTCCCATAACCAACTCGATATGTCAATTAGGTAACCGAGCAGGTAAATTTCTCAGTTCACAGCAGGTTTATTGTACAGGAATGTTTAACTAATAGCAGAAATTCAAAAATGAGTACATACATTCTTAACTTAGCTTTCATTGTGAAAGCTTCCCTCACTGTTCTGCATTCCTTCTCTATTTTTGTTTGGTCCATTAACAATGACTGTTTGAACAAGTGCTTGTAGTAATTATCATCCAATTGTGTAGCCCTTGTCGCTCTTGAGGAAATTAAACCACAGCTAATTTATATTGAACAAAAAGTTGTTTTCATATTGTGAAAATTGCATGGTGGATTCATGTTAAAAGCTTAAAAAATGAGCCCCTTGTTTGTTTAACAAACTTTAGGTCATAAATGAAAGTCTCCCTTGCCAATACAGCAAACAATCCACACTTCAAACTTAATACTATTTCATTTTGTGTGTGATGATTATTGTTTACTGTGTGTATAACTGTGTGGTGATTAGATTTTTTATTCGAAAGGAAAATCCTACAAATAATTAAATAAAAATAAAAACATGTTTACTTAGGCAGGCCAGTAAATCATGACAGATTATTAGCATCACCCAAGAAATACTTAAACTGACAAAAATGGCAATACATGGCAAGAAGGAAGAACAGTAGCTGCAGAATAATTCCCTTTCTTCTCAGTTGATCAGAACAGATCAGTTTTGTAATAAGCAGTGTTATAACTGTATGATTCATACTGTAGATCAGTGTTTCTCAAATGTTTTCAGTCCAAGAACCATTTAACCTTTACAACAAAAATGTACGGACCACCTAACTCTAAACAGCCCAAGAACAATATGCCAATAAAAACCACTAAATGCACCTTTTACAATATTTATATTGTAAAAAATCTTTTATATTTTTCTTCTTTTAAGTGACCCTGTCCTAAGCCACTGCTCCATAGTTATTTGGATATAAGATGGGTTTGGTGTCGCAAAACTGGGTGTGACAAGATTTCCAGTTAATTTAAATAAATTTAGGATTGCCGGGTTGTTCACCTTGTGGACCACGAGAGGGCGCTTGCGGACCACAAGCGGTACGGGAAGCACACTTTGAGAAAGGCTGCTGCAGATATATGGATCATTGTCTTTCATCCAAATCATCAACAGATTCATGGACACACAGTGTTGGTCCTGAATATACCCATATCATCTGTTGTCAGTACATAGGTAAGGCTTAAGGTATGTTTGCTAAACAATTTGTGTACTGCTTCATTTTTTAAAATGATTATTTTATTAAATTATTATTAAATTATTTATTTATTTTATATGGTGAGCTAAAAGAAACTCTTCACATTAGTACTACACCCAAAGTTTACTTGTTTTATTTTAATAATTTTCCAAATCTCAAATTATTTAGTGGGATCTAACTCACCCACAAAAGTGAGCAAATTTAACCTCTAAGCAAAATCGGGTGTCAAGAACTGCAGCTAAAAGCCTCTAATTTCCCCTTTTCTGCCAAGGCAGTATATCTGCAATTGAGTTTATAGTAACTGTCCCCTTAGACCTCAACTGACACATTAAAAATGCAGCCCACATCAAAAGGCATTTGCACAGCCCAGCAGGTACATCAGAATAAGCAGAGCAGCAATCAATCCATGCCACAGGGTTCTTTTGTGCAAAAAATGACATAAAAAATAGTTAACCTCAGGTTTGGACAGTAGATACGCAATTCAGATCAAGAGTGTTTGGACAGTCTGACCTTCGCTTCTTTCTGTTCTTCTTATCTTGACATTATGATTACATATAAGGGTCAAACATCAACTTTAGTTCTGTAGATTTACTTAAAGACATATAAAAAAAGTACTGTGTGTTGTTTGTGGAAGCTCCTTTAACTTGAAGTCTTTAACCCATAAACATCAGCACATTTTCCCTGGTGATGCTCCCCCATGCCTTTACTGCAGCCTGCATCTCTTTGCAGTCTTCAGCAACAGAAAGGCAGTTCAATCGACTTGCGATCTAGTCAGTGACTTACCGAATCAAGGTTACGGCTATACCCCGGAAATCTCTTCAGCTGATTATGCTCAGTGTAGAAGACTGCTGCTGACCAACAAGCTGAATGCACCGATGTTCTTGAAATAGTTTAACTAAATCTGAGTGCATTAAATCTCATGAACATTTTCAAATCC
Organism: Pseudomugil gertrudae; assembly: GCA_037177535.1. NCBI lineage: Eukaryota > Metazoa > Chordata > Actinopteri > Atheriniformes > Pseudomugilidae > Pseudomugil > Pseudomugil gertrudae. The sequence continues at coordinate 19,188,873 of JBAMHV010000013.1, forward strand.
AGTCTGTAACTTTTGTCAGCATAATGAAACCATCTATAAATGCCTATCACACACATACACGTTCCATTACTTTCCTCTCCCATCATAATTCAAGAGAATGATTTGTTCTTCTGTCAACAGTTTATCTGCACATCTCTTCACAGCATTTTAGCTTTTCAGTGATTTTAAGCTAACCCCATTTTTAATCTCATCTAAGATGATTACAGGTTATGTTCATTCTTCTCTTGACAGATTTCTTTTTGTAAGTGTGTGTCCAACTGCTAATTAAAAAAAACAGCCATCACTAATATTTCACATATTTTTTTTCCATTTTTCCCTTTTTGAAAACCTAATTTTATACAACTACCACTAGCACTCAAACTTGCATTTTTGACAGACAACTCCATCTCCACCTCTGTAGCAACCTTCAATCATCTCGGAACCTAATGAGAGGACTTTTATGCATGAGTAACAGTAACAATGAAGGGAAAAAACGTAGCTGCCCAAGATGGAAAAAAGTACCCAATTGCCTCACTTAAGACCGCATGATGTACTAAAGTGCTATACCTCCCACGCAGCACCTAGGCACTGACATCAACCCTCTCAAGAAAAAAACTGGGGTTTGGCAAATGAGTGTAGCATCTATTATATTAGGACTAAAATGTGTCAAAGTCAGAATACTGTGGCTTGTGCTGTTCATGCATCTGTGCTAAATACTTTTAAGCCATCATTAAAATAGAGAAAACAAAAGTTAAAGGATTACTCAAACAAAAACCAGCAAAATTCTGATCGCATGGTCAGAAAAAGGGGTACTGCAGCAGAAAAACTCAAGGAACTCGAGGTAACTCTTTGAACCCATTTGAGGACCTGAAAGGTATGTTTTTGTTCTCAAAGAGGTAAAGACTACATCATTGTACAAATTCTTCTAAATGTTAGGACATCCGGAGATAGTTCAGGACATATTCTGAGGTCTGTGAAGCTAAACAAGCTTCACTTAATGATGGAAGCTTTTCTTCGATAGTTGTACAAAAGTTTTAAGTTAACCTTCTTTACACTTTTAATATATTTCTCAACTTATTTTACACTACACTCATTTGTTTTGGAACAATACAGACAACCATACAACTTGCAGTTTATGATCAAAGTGGTCCCAGAATGCAAAGCACTATAAAAGGGATCCAGTATTTGGTAACATTTTTCCTCAAACAGTCTCATTACAAGAGGTTAAACTCTTACTAAGCTCTGTAATTCGACTGGGTCATCTAGTTTAAATGAATATTAATAGTTACTCAGTTTCAATGCAACATTATCTATGAAGAATGAAGTTGTCACACCTCTTAAAAAAGCCCTCTCGGGATATGGAAAGTAACATATTGGTGCCTCGCGGGTGTGGCTGCAGGCTAGCTGGGTCTCAGAGGCTGCTGTAGGCATTTTTTCATTTCTATCGTAGCCTCCGTCTGCACATCAGCATTAATCACTGTTCAACATACTGCTGATTTAAACACGCACCCACACTTTCAGTGTCATCAGTTTGTCTTTAGAATAGCTGCAGTCTTAATGTTTGCTGCTTTAAGATTATCCATCTTTTGAACTAAGATGATAACAGCGAAACATTTTTTCCAAGTCTGCCACTGTTGCATGTGCTCATAATCAGGAATGTTATCTGAACGCATGGCAGTATTTATTAGGTCACAGTGTGTTAGTTGAGGTCTCTATTTATCCATTCATCCATTTTCTACCGCTTTTCCCTGAACGGGGTCGCGGAGGGTCTCTATTTAATTATAGAAAATATAAAAAAAGATGGTATTTTTATTTTAATTCATCATCTAACTTAAAGTATGCTAACTGTATAAGATCCAAGTACTCTTCTCCTCAGGAAACAGACTCTTGGCAGATGGAAGGACATAAAAATGAAATAGATGAGAGGTCAGATGAGTGACATCATTATTGATTTTTCTCACAAATGAGATAATGTTGACTCCTGATGGGCCACTCTCTCAATGCAATAAACAGTTGTGCCTCCGACTACACTGATGTCTGTACGATTGTAGTTATGTTGCTTCAACATGTCAAAGAGTCAGTTACAAGAAATCATATATGATGTTTTAATATACAGAATACAGATAAACTGTTAGGTTTTAGTAATTTTTTCCCCTGAGCAGAAAAAGATGCAAGAAATAAACAAAATGATTCAACACTTTGTCTGACCGATCTGATTTGATTATGAAAATGATGAAGATTAGGAAAATGTGTCTTTTCTTCTAGAACTCTAGAAGTGTTTCATTTATTTCAGATTATTTTGTATTACTTATATTTACACAGTATTATAAAAAATGGACAAAATATGGGCAAATATGTATATTTTAAAACAGTGTACTGTACATTACAACTATGTGATGGCTTAGCACCACAGACAGTTCCTTCTTTAAAGCAAATGTTTGATGAAAGGTTGATTATTGTGTTTTTATCTAAACATTTGGTAGATGATCTTTATTAAATTACATTTTTTAAATTTATTTCTTTCTCTATATACATAAGTAGTAACTGGCAATGTATCCAAGAGTGTTAACAATTGATTAAACACTGATTAATATTTAGGCAAAGTCTTTAAATGGTTGTGAAATTTAGACCAAAGTGAATTGTATTGGCATCACATTGGTATTGGTGATATTGGAATACCTGAATTTACTTGGTATACACCAACATCAACAGTATCAGCTGGTCCCTGAAGTAGCCTTTAGGTACATGTTCAGGGTCAGCTCATGGAATAAGCAAATGAAGAACCCACAATCCCAGTATGCCCATGAAGGATTGGTCCAGCCCCACATACCTGTTAGGTGAGCATGACTATGACTTTATCTATTCTATGCAAATAATTTTTCATTTACAGTAATTTTTCCATTTTCCAAGTCATTTGGGGAAAAAAGGATTTTATTATGTTAAACAAAGACACCACTTACTGTACTCTGGGCTTCATTTGTGTATGCACATATCTGTAAGTGGGACTGGCTAGTTATCAGGGGCTAATTATATCTAGAATTTAGCAATTGGTGACTATTCATGGCCATCTATAAGTCCTGTTATTGGCTTAAATTACACTGTCTAAGCTTGCAAGACAAACTAATTACTCAAGTCTTATCGAAAGATACAGCTCTTGTTTCTATACAACTCAATTAGCTCTAATTATAAACACCAAAATGATCCTTTACAACACATACTTCTCTGCAAATCCGGGCAACTTCTTTTTGTACCAATGAAAACAGAACTCATTTTTGTTACAGTTGATTTTAGGACATGTTTTAGTTCACCTGCTACACACTTATAAGAGCTTTTAAAATAATTGCAATGTCCCAATTACAGTTATTTACCTGACAGATGTATTTATATGGCTCGTAGTCAGCCTTAAGAGTTGGTAAGAGTTGTGTTCTTTGATTAAGGGTTGTGAAAAATCCTTAAAACTGTAACTTGATCTTTGTGGTAACAGACAGATTTTTGAAGGACCATTTAATTTCTTTTAATTTCTAAAATAAATTCTATATTCAACAATGTGATACATCTTAAGAGTAGAAAAATACGTTTTCAGGGCTTTTATGCTACTTTTAGTGGTTTGTTGCAAATGGAGTTCTAAAGAAATATCACAAATGACATTATAAAGCATTATAAAGACATAGCATTTCTGACTTTGACTCAGTCTCTCCAAAAATAAGTCCAACATGTCGTACTGAAATGGTGGCAGCTCCCGCAGTAGTGGGTGTGGAGCAACGTTCACCTGATTTGACAGAAATCGTGACACATGAATACAAAATTGTTCAACAAACGCTTGATGGTGAAACTATTTCTCACAGTACATTTAATGCACTTTAAATATAACCGTTTAAACCCCAAAGTGAGACTCTGGAAACTACGGAGCGTCTGGTGACGTAGATAAAATAAGAATGCGGAAGAAGAAATCTCGTGAGTTATTAATGCTCCTGTATGGTTAAAGCATATTATTTAGCATAAAAGAAAAACATGGAGAATTTGGATTTGATTGTATTTTACTCCAGTCTTGGGATGAACTTTTACATTTTGTGCTCCCTTGCAAAGTTTGTTCATTAAAGTTTGTCTGACAGATACTGACTACATGCTTACAAGGGGGCGCACAGCCCGATAAAGCCATTTTGGTCAGTTTGGACCCTTTCAGCATCAAGCTAACATAACATGCACATACACCTGACATTTTGTCCATGTTAACAGAGGAAGTAAAGTGTATGGTACTTACGTGTGCAGACTTTGCTGTAATCAGGAATAGAACCAAGCATTTTGCTGCCCTACTGTTGTGTCTGCTTGTGTTTAGACTGTAAGCTTTAAATGATATGATTTATTGATTATATACACATTCTAATTTCCAATTTCCATCTATTTATGACTAAATTATAGGCTGTATACCTGCACAGTAAGCTATGTTTATTATTAAAAATTAAGACATTATTGGATAGAAAATGAGCCTAATATTGCAAATGCATTAGAGCTTTCTTTTGTCTGCACTCTTTAGGAGCATTATCTGGTGTTTGTGATGCATCCTTGATTAGTGGTTTTTAGTTGTAGATCTGCCACATGAAGAAAACCACCTTAATACTAAAGTCATCAAAGAAGATGCAGACAAACAAAAAAGATTCATTTAGAGGGAAATCAGAATATACACCAGAGAACAAGTGAAGAACACAATCAACAGGGATGAGGGATGTTATAGGCCTACGCAGTCTGCAGCAAGGTCAAGATGGCAGATCAGGTCCGTCAGATTCTCTGAATAACACCTGATGAAAGATATGTAACAGTGGTAAGAAGCCTCTTCTGATGAAATGTGGACAAAATGGTGTGAAAAAAGTAGCAAATATGTTTTAATTCACCAGTATAATCAACCAAATTCGGCAGGTTGACAGATTTTAAAAAATTCCAGTTTTCACCTGTTTTCAGGTCTGAATTATTTATTAGCTCAGTTGTCTACAGTTAAATAAACTGTTTACTACTAGAATAGATGAGGTTTATTGTATGGTACCAAACACGTTGTTCACTTACTGCTTAGAGAATTAAAGAGGACATATGCAAAATCAATTTTTTTTGCCCTTAAATATATGTTTTTGTGCACTTTTAAGTGTTTAGGAATGCAGAAAATCTAAATGTACTCCCTCCTGATGCTGTGCTTGTTTTTTAATATTCATTGCCGTCATATTTTTTAGTCTATTTAATTTTCTCTATTATGTTTTATTTATCTATAACATCACAGTATTTGCTGTGGGTCTGCAAAATGAAGTTGTGGACTTCCAGGTAATCAAATTCGTGAATCTGATACGTTGACATTTACCAATAAAACTTACCAATAAAATGTTTCTCTGCTGGGAGATTAGCGTATTGCTACTATCAAGCTACAAACATGGCGGAACAGGGTAGAGTTTAACTTTCTGTGACTTGGAGGGGGGCGGGGCATGACATGCCTTGTTCAAATTTAAAGAGACGGCACCAAAACGAGTCGCTCTGAAGACGCACCTCAGAACAGGTTTATAAGGTGTGTGTGGAGCGAGAATAAGCAGGAATTCAGACCAAAGCATTGCGGTTCTACTTAATACAGACAATAAATTAATGATTGACATGTTAAAAGGAAGGATTTAAAAGCATGATATATCCCCTTAAATTCTTTATATATATCACACTGTTTTGTCCACTCATCAGAAGCGGCACGACTGCTTTCGTGTTATTTATCAGCTGTTCGGTGAACCTGATTGACATGACAGACCCGCCCGGTTGGCCTTGCTTCCTAATGGACTCTGTGCAGGAACATAAAAGCTTCCTCCTGCCTGCAGTTCTTGACTCATTTTCTGATTGCTGCTCTGATTTCTTCCATATTTTCTTCATCTGCAATAATAATAATAAAACATTTTTATTGATCAATAATTGATCAACAAACAGCATCAATAAAATTGATTGATGGAAACAGCAGGATTTTACCAAACATTTCCAGAAAACAGGATGAATTTTAGTGCCAAGTAAACAAGCTCCTTGATGGCAATTACTGGACCATAAAAAATAAGAAAATATTGTTCAAAACCCATAATGCAGATAAACAAGTGGATAAGTATAAATGATGAAAACAGAAATTATTGTTGAAAAAAACATTTGCTCCACCTGATATGATGTGTTTTTAGTTATTCTGGTCGATGTGCATACTATGAAGAGCTTTTAAAATAATCTGTAATGTGCGCTTTTAGCAGTGAGAGATTCCACTTGCACGTTAACATAACGTGTACTATTTTGTTTAGACAATGCTAATGGTTCCACTTGAGCATGTGCTTCCATGGGGGCAGTTTTTGGTGTAACAAAGATGCCAAAATGTTACAGGGCCCTTTCCGAAATGCCTCCTTACTCCCTCCCCCTATGCACTACCACTCAGTTTGTGCGTTCATACGGAGTGGTCACCATATTAAGTCCCATCTGAAACCAGTTACAGGTGAGTGAAAGTGGCCGATAAGCCCCTCAACAGCGAGTGTGGTGACAATGCCCACTCAGACGCATGGAGCAACGACATGGAGAAAGTGTTGTACAAATTTAAGTTGCACTGTTTGGTTCGCCACTATTGATCTTTCTGTACCATTAAATAAAATGAAAATCACTAGGCCTGCAAAACAGCCCTGGTATAGATTTAGAAACCACATGGCTTAGAGTAATGCTGCAACCATTAACTATTTTAATTAATTAATTAATTGTTTGATTAATACATAAATATTTGTGAATTTGAAAGGGTTTGTCGAGAAGACGAAACAACTAATCACACCTTGCTGAAAAGAATGTTGTATTTAACAGAAAAACGGGAGAAAAGCAATAACAGCCGATTATAATCGCACAAACAACACATTTCCCTCACATTTACCTTTATAGGAAGCTCACAATTTGGACATAATAAGGTTTTTGAACCTCTCTCAAATAGTCAAATTTGAATTGTCGTGGAGTTTATGGACTCTAATGAAAACGCAGGGTCACCAGATGTCCTTATTTAATAGCGACAGTCCAAGTGTTAGGCCCCTTGTCCCATGTCTCAAACCAAATGAAAACACTATTATGTCCCAGTTTTCCCAGATGTCCCATTTTAGCCAAAACAAACACACAGGACATTTAACACACAAAGCCTTGAACTTTTCTCACTGACATGTTTTACATTGTAATTAATTGTAATTATAAATTTTATGATTAAATTGCCAATATTCCAAACATCGTCCCTCACGTCATGTATTTTCATTACCTGACAGAAAACTGTCTGTATGTTGGGGTTATGGTCACATGGTAAGTTCAAATGGTAACGATAAGAAAAATGCTGTTTTTTAGGTCTAAAAATATGGTCACCTTAGTGACGAGAGTAGGCTACAGTTTAAAAAAAGAAGCTGATTGAACAGGTATGACAGTGGCTACAAGTACAAAACATTTAGATGCTGGTGGAGCAACATTATTAATAATGTCCGTAGACATTTGCGCCTTCTGGTAGACTGTTCGCTTTCATCCTGGAGCACTTTGTGTAAAACGGTGACTGTCAATGACACTAGGTGTGGACCTTAGTTTGATTTCTGTTTCCGGTAGAGCAAGGGTATGTTGTCCAAAAGCAGGGTTCCACATATATACCCTACGCTGCAATCAGGGAACCCCGTTCAGCTGCGAAGTTGCCTTCACAGACAGTGATGTAGAAGTGCGTAGGGCAGGGAGGAGGATTTTGTTTCGGAAAGGATCTGGGAATCCTCCTTCCCTTAGTCTGTTGAGAGCTGTCCTCATGGTACGTTGGGCTGCAAGAAGCTCTATAGAGATGTTAGCAGAAAGTTTGTGGTTTTATTTGCTACATAATTTCAACAAAATTACCTTAAATTCTACTCACTTGCTGAACAGTTTAGAAGCCATATTGTGTTAAAAAAAAGTTGCTAATGAAACACACCAAGCTGCAGAGTAGCTTAATGCTCAGCCTGTGAAGATGTAGAGATACTTTATTTATTTTTTTTGTTTTGAATTCTAGTTGGAGGTTTGTAAAGAAGCACAACTTCTTTCCTTATTCATTTTTTTCTGGTTTAAGTTTCAGTCATTTCAGTTATGTTTTGTTTTGCTAAATTATTTCCTTTGCTTTGACAAAGTGCCAATTAAGTGAACCTGCCAGCAGTTTGCATGGTTGGAATGAGTGGGTGTGTCTACTTAATTGAA
>JBAMHV010000013.1:19197162-19213172 GCA_037177535.1 Pseudomugil gertrudae
ATAAATAATTTATTTTAACTGCCCTAAAGAGAAATGAAGTCCTCCTTTACTCCTGGCTCACATGTCATCCTGCAACAGGTTCTTGCTGTATGTTCTGGAAAAATCGCTGAAGTGTTTCTTGGATTTGCCAGATATTGGAATAAACGGCAAAAGAGATATCAAAGCAAGACAACTCATGAGTGTTTCTTCATAACACAATGCAAGATGAGTACACAACTGCTACACCCTTATCTAGTTCTTTATCTGACATCATATGCATGGCTTTTAAAGGGTTGACAAAGGTAAGAGTTGTATTCTCTGAGTTTGCGCTGAAGATTGCAGTATATTAAAAAATAAAATAAAAATTTAATGAAAACTTTCCAGCTTTGTTCTATTTGAATTCTAAATATTTAGATATGAATAAGCTTAGTTTGAAATGATTTGGATCACAGCAGTAGTTCAAAAGGTAGTTTGTCTTCCTCTGTCAAGGTATTTGTAAAGTTACAGTTTAAGGTCAAAGGCATGTCCTCTCTGTTACACCTTCATTGAAAGGAGGTCGACTATATTAAGACTATTTATACTGCATACATACATGAACATGTGGTAAATGTCCTGCTTGTTGCCCTAAGGGTAAAGTCTCTGCTATGAAGAGCAAGTGTTAAGGTGGAGGGGTATGAATGAAGTCCAGAGGGGGAATAGCAGCATGGCAGGTAGTGAGGCCCCTACTGTTCAGCTGCATGACCTCTGGAAAGCGTCCAGTACTGTGTCTGCAAAACACGACATGGCCTCACCTTTCACGTCATACGTTCTCAGAAGAAATCCCATAACCGCTTTCCACTAGCCAATTAAAAACGTATGCATAATTTACAATGTGGTTTTGGCAATGCAGTCAAACTGAATGGAAGTTAATTCCTGTGATTCACTTCCCTCTGCAAGCAGGGGCAAGGAAAAGGAAAGTGTCTACTGTGATTTGCTCTTCACTTATAAATGAAAAAAATAAGGAAAAACAACTGACCTCCCAGAAATTTGATGATTTTCTTTTTTTCTTTTAAATACAGGGTACACAATCGTTAATGACAAAGCTGACACATCTCACATCCTCATTGTGCTATGCCAGCACAAAAGAAGCATCATGCCTGAGACATGAAGGTAAGCTCAGTAGGAGAGCTATCACTGACTATTAAAACTGTGGCCTAAAGGGGAAATCACATTACAGAGGTGGTTATTCCATTCTTCTCCTCTTAGCAATATGAAGGAAGATATAGCACATCTTCTTCATCCTTGGTGTAAAATACCTCTCCCCAGTCCTCCAATTAAAAGATAGCAGTAAAATAGAGCAGACATGGAACTGTGATAGTGTAATTGCCTCCTACAGTCAGCACAAGTGAGGCAAACCTTGCCTTTTTAAGCCTGGAGGGGGCACAGCGGTAAGAGCCGGGACTGACACACACGAGGACATTAACGGACATCTCTCGTGATCCAAATCCTCTATTTTGCTTAACAGCTACAGTTTAATTGTCACTAGCTCTGCCAGTCGTTCAGTCTCACTCATTCCCTCTCGTCCTTGGTGTTAAGATAAATGTGTGGGACAAAAGCCAGATATTTCAATGACTAATGGACCTGTGGTTATGCACCACTTGTTATATTTTTTCCTGACTCAAACACTCACACAACAAAGTGGACACAGAAAAGCAAGAAATATGCTTGAACAGACTTGGAAGTGAAAAGTTGGATGCCATTGTCATTATGCTAATTAACATTTTTTTCCCTCCTGGCTAGCTGTAGATATGGGGATAAATGTCCAAACAATACATCCCCTGTAATCTCTGTGGCGACAGACAGGGAATCATGTCAGATGATCTGGAAGCCGTTTCTCTCAGTCACAAATCAATTTGAGCAAAATCATCTTGGTTGGGCAAAAGCAGCGATTCTCAGGTTGTTTTAAATTGAATGCCATCACACACCAGTTGCCTAATGACCAGCTAATATCACAATACAACAGTTATCAGATGTGAGTTCTGCTTCAGTACATTGTGAATAACCCTCTTTGTATGTGTTTTCTTTTTTTTTTCTAAAGTAAATTTTAAGTTTAAAGTCCCGCACAACAAAGCAAGACTAAAAAAGGACATATCATGCAAAATCCACTTTTTTAGCCCAAAAATATATGTTTTTGTGCACTTTTAGATGTTTAGGAATGCAGAAAATGTACATTTATTCCCTCCTGATGCTGCACATATATATTATCTTCTTATTGTTCATTTTTTCAGTCTGTTTGATTTTCTCTATTATGTTTTTGTTTTTTTTTACTATTACATCACAGTATTTTCTGTGGGTCTGCCAAATAAGGTTGTGGACTTCCTGGTAATCAAATTCATAAATCTGATACGTTGACATGTAAACTTACCATAAAAATCTTTCTCTGCTGTGAGATTAGCATATTGCTGCCATCAAGCTACAAACATTGCAGAACAGGGTAGAGTTGAACTTCCTGTGACCTGCAAGGGGCCGGGGCATGACAGGCCTTGTTCACATTTAAAGAGACGGCACCAAAACGAGTCGCTCTGAAGACGCAGCTCAGAACAAGAGTTATAAGGTGTGTGTGGAGCGAGAATAACCAGGAATTCAGACCAAAGCATTGCATTGCTACTTTATACAGACAATAAATAAATGATTTACTATACTATACTATATGTCATTTAGCAGACGCTTTTATCCAAAGCAATTTACATATGATAAGCAATCATTTTAACCATAGCCATTAACCCAGTGTCTCTCCCCCCTGGTCTCAACTCAACACAGAAAGACCACTGGACAAACCTCCCCAGCCTGGGCTCAAACCAGCGACCTTCTAGCTTTGAAAGAAGGATTTAAAAGCATGATATATCTCCAAGTTCAAAACTTTAATGCAACTTTTAATGGGTTGTTGGAAATGAGATCCAACGAAATATCACGACTTTGTAAAGACATAGCACTTCTGACTGGCTCGGTTTCACTCTGGAAAATAAGTCCAGTTTGCCATAATGAAACGGTAGCAGCTTCTGCAGTAGTGTCTGTAGAGCAACGTTCACCTGATTTATCTGAAATCATGCACCTTGATGGCAATTACTGGACCACGAATAAGAAGAAAACATCGAAATCCTGATTCTTCTCTGTAAAAGTAAAAGTTTTAATGATACTTCTTTTTCACATTAAGCTACAACAGAGGGTCCCAAAGTGTTAAACCCGCTGAAGAACCAGATCAGCATCAGCAGTAAATCACATTTCATAATCATAAATCAGCGCTTTAATTTTTGAGTAATAATAGGAAATAGCCACTTCAGCTTAAAGCTTTGCTGGCATCATAGATAATGCACTGCCTTTATAGGCTCGATGCTTCCTCCTGTCCCCAACACAATGTCGGCTTCGTCTCCTCGGTAATTTAAAGTAGAGTGAAGAAAAGGATGGAGCAGTGTCTCTCTCACTCTGTCTCTAATCAGTGAGTCAGTACCCGTGTCAGCTCTGTCACATTTAAAGCAATTTTCTCTACTTTAGTGGAACACTATGTTCCTTTCTCTATGCCTTTGTAGGAATCCTCAGCTGAATAGTTAAAAAAGTTTGCTCTTTTACAAGGACAAGACATCGTCACTATATTATCATTTTTCTATTCTAAAGTTTAAATAGAAATTACAAGTAAAATTAAATTACATTTACGTTTTAAATTCAATCAGGCAACTAGCTCTATTGTCACACGGCACCATTTATGCTTTAGCTATGCTGTGAATAGTGGGGTAATTCAGTTTTATTGCCTACAAGGTGTTTTCTTTATTTAAAAAAGGGGCCATTACAAAGACATGGTCCTGTATCAGACCTCATGTCCATTGATCAAAATGATATCACAATAATAAAAATTCAAAAAGAAAAATTCCTTAAAAATGTTTACTTCCAATTTACGTCCTATTGGAGCTCCCAAAAGTTTCCTAAATAATTTGAAGTAAAAAAAAAAGCTGTTTTGTTTGTAAACCGCCAATAATGAGCATCGCTGCTAATTCTGCTTGTCCGTTTTTTCCGTACTGGTTTTTCTGTCTACCTTTACCAATTAACTGCATGGTAAAATAATGAGGAGGAGGCGTAAGATTTGTGGGACTGATAATAGGAACGCCCCTACCCCTCACCACCTGCTCCACTCTGAGAAACGCAGCCAGCCAGACAGTAATTGAGCTGCCCAATTAGCCTGGTTTCACTCAAGCAGCAGAATCACCCTTGAGTGTGAAAGAAGAAAGACTGATACCATTAGCATATCCTGACTCCAGTATCTCCTTCAGAGATGCTTTAAATGCAGAAAGATAATCAACAGAGGCACCTTTTGTCTACTCCTTTTCCATGGTATAAAAACTACATCATGACAGCAAGCGAGAGAAGAGAAGAGTAAAAGCAGTCTCTATTTTCAGACAGTGCATTGTATGCAGCTAATAGTCATAAAAGCTTTTAGCTAATAATTTGGAACAATTGGAGAAGATTTCAAAAGATGTGTCCTACTTATGCTACTTTTCAAAAAGTTGAAAATGATGACTTCTTAAATGTACTTTTCTTTTTCTTTACCCTTTTTGCATGTCATTTCTACTGATAGGGTAACTTTAAAAAAGCTTTACAGAGGTCATCTATGAATAAAACAAATGAAGTGTATTGTAAAACATCGACATATTTATCCTGCATGTCCATAAAAACCAGGGTCACATAGCAGCCTCAAAGAGAACAGATTGCAAAACATTTTGTCTGTTTTTGGATGTTTTCTTCTTTTTCTAAAGAAGCTACTCTTTACCTGACTGTCAAACTCTCATATTAATACACCCACATGTTCTCTGTGTATGTACATATATGAATTTAAGCATTGCTGCACCCAAGCTACAGTACTGAGTAATCTCCTTTCAAGCTTTACATTGCCATGTCCCAAGATGAAATTCTTCACACAAAGAGTATCCCCAGAGAAACAGAACAGTCTAAAGCAGCACCTCTGTTAAGATGCTGTTGTGCCATATAAAATATTCCTGTTGAAGCAGTGCCCTGAAGCAAAACGGAGTGCTACTCAGCTGCTAATAGTATATGTTGCTTTACTGGACATTGCTTATTCATATGGAAGGTGGGGGGATTCAGGCCATGACAACTTCACTGTTTATATCCATTAAAAAAATTAAGCACAACACCAACAAACAATGGTTAAAATCTCTACAACAGAGCATGTTCTGCTCATTAAAACCTTCTTCTTCACACAATTCTCCTACAAGTGAAGAGAAAAAAGTTACAACTAAAGAATGTAGCATTAGTTACCACAGTGAGTCCTGCAGTCAGTCCTGCGGACAAAATCTACCTTCCACTGTTTCCTTAACATTTTGCCTTATAAGAAATAATGAGAAAAAATCCTAACTAATGCTGCCAGCAGATCACCCCACGCTCTTCTCTGCTGTAAATGTATCAAATTTATAGTGTAATTGTATTTCAAATGACCCAATAAAGTGACATATTTATAACGCACAGGGGTGCAGTTGTTCCTACATTGTGGTCATAAAGCACCGAAAGGGAGGTCACTTTCCATTAAACTGTTTATATTGTTGTCAGCACGCGTTTGAGTTTCAGATTTGATTGTATCTTATTAAAGAAGAATCTTAAGAAGATGAACAGCAATTGTGGACCATTTGGCTGATCTTAATTCTAGTTACATAGCTGGAAAGCAGGCTGAGTCTGGCTGAGTGAAGAATGCTGACAAAAATAGTCAGATAAATGAGGGATAAAACTTGTGAGGAATAAGGAAAATGGAGGGAGCTGTGGTCAGGCGTATTGTATGTCTAAATCTGAACATGCCTTTTTATAATGACACTTCCTGCTGTTAGCTGATGTTAAACAATGTTGTTGGACTGATGAGAAATACACAAAGTTCAGCATGTTTTTACTCAATCTGCCTCTGAGAAGCATGATTTGGTAACCACAATACTGATGGAAAATAAGCAATGGGATGTCAATGTCAGGCCTGCCTTATTTTCTTAGCCATTAGAGACACAATCTATCACACTAGCAGCCTTGTTAATGATCTCTGACAGATTGACAAGGCTTCTCTTTGGAGAATTATAAAAACAGGTGTATCGATTGGCAAGGCTCCAAATAGCATCTGGCCAACGCATATTTTATTAGTATGAACAAAGGAAAACCGACACATAATCTCATTTCCCAGCGCTTACACACACTGAAAATGAAGTGTCTCAGCAGTGATCACACAGACAGGGATAATGAATGTCTGGCAAAGAGTGCTGCACCGTTTGAGAACTTGTTTATTTTCAGACAAATTTACAGATAAGTCTCCAACTGCTTAAACATGGACACGAGTTTAATTGTCCTGGATACTTTGCTTCATTTTATACAGGTCCATCACAATGAAACAGCAACCATTTTCACATAGTAATGGGATACAGATGATCTTGACTCTAGCAGTAAATATGTGGGATTTCCCTTCAGTCTCGGCACCTCAATACTTGAGCAAAGTCGCTTCAAGGTGATACCTGTGAGAATAGGATCCTGAGACCTATTGACTCACTTCATTATTAATTCAGCTTCGAGCTTTGCAGAGAGGCAGCATCAATTCAGAAGCAGAGATGAGAAATTGGAACAGCTGGAGGTGTAATACTGTGGCTTGTAACCCCCCCCCCAGTCAATACCTGTACCAAAAAAAAAGATAAATGGGAGGTACTGCAAATATATTGGATCATGGGAGGGAAAAATCCCAATCCCAAATACTATAACTGGAAATGTTTCTCCTTAATTTTTTGCAAAATGGATTAAAAGACAACAAATAAGAAATATCTACTTATTTATTCATTATCTTTTAAAGAAAGGAACTTTTAAATACAGATGGCATACTATTAGCACACATTTTTTAATGTATCCAGCGAGGCATTATAGTGCAAGTCACTGGTTTCCTCTAAGTTATAACTTAATGCCCACTGAACAAAAGGCAAACATTAATGCAGTTTCGTGTGGCTGTGATAAGATGGAAGCTGTGTGTAATGACTGCTGGGGACAGTCTGTCAACAGATCTATAAAATGTTATTACTGCTGAAGATAAAACAACATCAATAGATAAGGCCAGATGTGCTGCTCTAATGATATCTCCCAGTGACAGAGCTAACCTTTCAATGGCACGCATGATAACCTAAATCTGCCAATATATTCAATCATTTGTATGCTGCTGCTGGTCTCTTGTAGGAAATGGTAAATCAGTAATGACTTTACAGAACAAAAACTGATCACAAATGTGACGTTAGGCATCTGCGGTCAGAAGTAGAGAAACTAGAACAACTGCCAGGATGATGATTCAAGGCTCTGCTAAGATGCTGTGCTGCAAGACATTCAGAAGTCATCAGTGATGTGAAGATTACAGTGTTTGCACAGTGATGACAACTGCAAAGTGATGCTTTTGTTAAAGCAGTCTCATAAATATTCACAAAACACAGCATCTCTTGAACATCCCCCAGCTTTAAGGAATGAAGTTCAACAATGAAGTAAAATGCCAGAACACCAAAGAAAAAAGGATGATTTTGTAAACTTTGTGATTGCATGGTGTAAATATTAATATAAAAAAATTCATCCATAGCTAAAGAGGAAGTATCTAAGAGTATCTAAGCAACCATTAACCAATGCAACCATTGCAAAAACAGTCCATCCATTTTTTATCGTCTTCCATTATATTGTCAGCTCATTCTGTTAAAATATTTGTTATGTATTATTGGTTATGTGTCAATGTCCTGACATCATGATTAAGCTATTGTCATGTGAACATGATAAAATACAGCAGGAGGGGATGCATCCAAATCCAGCGGGAACACACAGACACTAAAAGATTAAGTGATCCCAATTTGAAAAATGCATTTACTGGGATTTAAAGAAGGCAAATCCTGTGATCAAGCTTTTATTTATAAATTACTATAAAATATAGGCCTAACACCAAAAAAGGTCCAATTACTGCATATGGACAGTCTACGTCCAAGAGATCAAAGGTCACATTTCCTATGACATCATTATGTTTTGTGTGGTTTATATCTGTTAATCATTTGCACAGAGAAAGAGCAGCATATAATCACACCTATTCATGTTTTGCATTGGGATGAATATTGGACACGTCAGGTCATTTACAGAAACATAAAGTTGACTAATGGTGCAGCAAAGATGAGGCACTATTTCAGTTTTTGGTAATAGGTTGCTTTTTTTAGGTTACTACACACACTTTATTTTAAAAAATCCATTCAGGAAGCTTTTGTCATTTCTTTAATGATGGTGGACTGAAAATATTTTAAAAAGTTTTCAGAAGTAACTATGGGACAAATACAGTGCTTAATGTCGGAGGAAAATAGTTTGAAGGCAATCAGGTGCTTTAAACAGAATATTAAACAAAAATACAAAACTACTAAAAAAGGAGGAACTCTACCATATTTGAGAAAATCTAATTAATTGGAGAATAAAGATTTAAAGCTTAAATTTGCAAACAAATGTCTTTTTTAATATTATTTTGTTCTTTTGTCCCTTCACAACACTCAGGTTTTAATAATGCTGAAGGAATTATAGATTTAAGGGGGTCAATAACTTGTTTTAAACACAAAACACATTTTTGGAAAACTGAATGTAGCCCCAGAGATCCCAGCTAGAAATGATTTCATTCACTGTATCAAACCAAACGAGATGGCAGGAAAACCAGCATACTTAAGATATCTGTCTTTTGTTTGAATTCATTGTCTGTATTTAGGTTTTGTGCAGTTACAACTGGGATAGTATAGGGTGTGTGTGTGTGTATGTGTGTGTGTGGGGGGGGGGGTCTGCTGATGTAAAAAATTATTTAAAAAAATGTATAAAAGAAAACAAAAGTAAATTGTAAAGTTACTCTGAGTCAGAAATATGTGTTGGTGTATACAGAGTTTTAGTGAGAAGTGTGGGGAGTAACCCAATAGATTTTTAGCCTCGATGTTCACTGATCTCTAACAGCTGAGCTGAGAGCCATGCAGCAGAAGTGAATGACATTAATTGAAAAGCTTTATACATGTAGTTTATAAATGAGAGCCTCTGTAGCCACAGCGGGCACAATTCAGTTAATAAAACCCATCTATTTAACAGCTGGAATTTGGAGAAAGAAAACTCATGTCAGTTAAATTTCCATGTCATGAAAATGTGAATGAATGAAGTTGCTAGGCTAAGTTGCTATTTATTTTGATGTTCCAGTAGAAAAACTATGAACACCAGTTATATAATACTGCTCATGTTTATAATCACCTTGCTTAGAAAAATAAATACAAATAAAAAGTATAAATTCAATGTATAGATCCCAGTATCAGTATTAATTTCTGGCACTAGATGGTAACGTGAGGAAGTCATATCTGTTGTGCTTGGATGAAATGACAAAAAAGAAAGAAAAAAACATGTTTACATTTTTCATTCCTTAAATGAAGTCAGGGATGATTCAAACATCCTTCAATTTCCAACAATCAGTCTTGTTTTGTTGAATGTGGTGTTGCTTCTGATCTTGGCATTAACTGTCCTAATGTGGGCGCTAATAGGCCTATAAAATGAGCTACGTGCTAATGCTGTCATTCACTTATCCTCCAAGTAGAGAAAAAGACAGTTTGCTTTCATCTAGCAAGCAACTGCCCCTAGTCTTGGTGTAATAGGGGTTCTTTTTAAGTTTTCTCCATCTTCCAATCCTGTTTTTTAAACACATGCATGGTGGGAAAAACATATGATCTATCAGGTTTCAGACCAGTCATCTGGCAAAGCACAATTATGATGTTTACATGTTCAGTCCAATAATCTGCTCACTCCAAAGGTTGGGACTTTTTGGTGTGCATGGCTCTAGATTTACTCTCTGATCAGTATCCTGCTTGTTGTTTTAAAAGTAAAATATCATAGGCAGATATAAATGAGGTCTCATAGAGGGGCATTTTTATTTGAAAGGGAGTATGATATGATAAAATAACAGCAAGACATTGTCAGACTTCAGAAGGGTGAAATACCAACCAGTGGATGACGCACAGTGGCCATCTGTCGTAAACTACAGCTTCTGCTGTTTATTCTTAGCTTTTTATGCCACCATGTCATATATATATACAGTGATACCTCTACTTATGAACATCTCTACATACGAAATTTTCAAGTTACGACGGGAAACGGGAAAATATTACCTCTTGTTACGAAAGTCATTTCAGGATACCAAAAGCAAAAATACAGTATGGGCTGCTACTCGCAGCTCCCAGAGTTTACTGAACATAACATACTAATAGCTGCTCTGCCATTGGCTATTGCTTAGCATCTTCCTGGCTTCCAATTGGCTAAGAAGGACCTCTACTGTTTGTGTATGTGTATCCCAGTGCACTGTTGCCAACTTGGCAACTTTCTCGCTAAATCTGGCAACTCAACTTTCCAAACCCCCTTGGCAACTTTTTTTTATGTTAAAAGCAACTAGCAACAAATCTAACAACTTTTTTAAAAGTTATTGGAGACTTTTCTGGTGTTTTCTGCCCACTGACTTGAAAACACATATTGTTAATGTCACGAACAAGCAGCAGGAGCCTCCATCTCATTCTAAAGCGCTCACAGGCAATAATCTAATTGTAACATGTATTTGTTACATGTTTTGATGCATTTTTATGCTTTATAATAGATTTATGTCTGAATTTTGGGAGAGTTGGAACAGATTAGGGCATTTACATGATAAATGCATCCCTACTTATGGAATTTTCAGGTCACAAAACTACTTCTAGACATATGTTTAACATTAACTGCAGGTGTCAGAACAGCCTGTACAAAGACAGTGTTAAGACAATTATGCTTAAGTATTAAATATAAAACATTTTAAAGTTTATTTATTTGTTATTCTTTATTCTGCCTTCCTTCCAGATGAAACACTCGTAAATGACAGGTCATGCAAGTGTGTATACAAACTTTACAGTAGTTCAACTTTGTTAAGCACCATCCAAAATGCTTTCTTGGTAACATTATTGCAGACTAGGTCAAAACTCATTTGAATCAAAGCACCTCAATCACAGAGTTGCATATCATCTGTTCCACATAGAAAATGATGTGACATGAACACAGTGCAACACAAGAGCAGTACTCTATCATTATACGTCTCCAGATTAATGGCTGAAAATGTCACAGGGAATAAGGTCATGCACCAAGAGACCTGGCTATGAAGAGATGTCGGAGCATTTCCAAGTCTGAGCTGCAGCTCCGTGGTCCACTGTGAAGCCAAATGCACTGCTGTCAAACCATGGCTCGAAAACACTGAAGTATGCGATGTTGGGCACACACACACGTGCACACACACACACTTAACAGCATGGTGTGACCTATGTGATGAGGGAAAACAGAGGCAGGGTCGACTCTTACATGGAACATTAGACATGATTAGAAGTAATTCACTGAAATGCCTCTGTCACTACATTTAGACACCCTTAAAACAAGACAGAACATGGTGAATACATTAAAGTGATCCATTAAAAAAGTTTGTTTTAGACAAATCTGTGCCTCCCCTGCAGGTTGGTCAACAAAGTCATATTGCATGTGGTATTTCATTTACTTTTTGTTATACGAGGTTCTTTTTTCTGTAAGAGAGAAGTTAGCTTGTTACCTGCTTGACATGTTTCGGCTACATACCGTAGCCATCTTCAGAAGCGTCACGTGATGGTGTTGTGACGTGTCTGCTAGGTAGTTTTTTTCCATGTCAAGCAGGTAACAAGTTAACTTCTCTGTCCTACAAAAAATAACCTCATATAACAGTTATACTTAGAAAGACAGTATGAATTTTTATCAAAGTTAATTTTCTTTTGGTGGATCTTTGTGAAAAAAAATCACAAATGTATTTATTTACCTGAAGACCTGTTGGGAAGCTTTGTTGTCAGTTTTTAGCTAAAGGTTGCAAATCATTGCAAGGGAAGACCATCAACATCCATACACTGTACAAAATAGTTATCCAACCTGTTCAGGTGTATGCTTCAGCTGCTCAGTGCAGCAGATGAGCAGTATAATCCCATTAATCCTACCACAACATCAATGTATTTCTGTACTTAAATAGAACCAATAATGTGTGTTCATAATGTCTCTCAATAAATGTTTTTTTAAATGCTGCGGTTTTTTATAATTGCCATTGAAATGCTAAATCAGCATTTTGATTACATGTATTTAGAAAAAAAAATACAACAAAGAAGATCTTCTATCTTAAATCGGACAAATCTAAATCACAAAGTTTATAATCCATGTTTTTTGAAGCTGATCAATGAAGGCAGGAAGGGTTGACTTTAAAGGTTTCCTCTTGTTTAAAAAACATAAACAGCTATCCCTTAAGGAAAAACTTCAAGTAAAAAGATGTCACAAGCCATTATATATATTAAACCAGAAATGAGTCAGAAAGGCAGAGATAAGATGCTGGTAATACTAATGAGAAATGTTTAGTGATGTAAACCTTAACATTTGGGGTAATATCAAATGTACTACCCACCAATCAGGGTTACTTTTTCTGCCATTTCTTGCTATCATAATGAAGTGGGAAAGTGTCTTTCCAGGTTTTCTGCATCAGTTTTTATGTTGTAGACTTACAAAAAAGCTACTATTTAGACCCACAACTAACAATACCCCACAGAAGAGGGCTAATAATGAACTCAATGGAGCTGAACTCCACTCTACATGAATAACTGTCAATATGCTTAAAAAAGCTCAGACTTAATGGGAAAAGACATGCAGTTTCCACTTGACACTGGTTACATCACCTCTATTTTCTGAAACTCGTTTGGAGGTAACGTCACATATCTTTTGATGATATTGACAAAGGTTTCAGATATGATTTGACACGTTGCATTGTACCTTGCATGTAATGTGTTTTGTTTTGGGTTTTTTTTCTTTATTTTCTGTAATGTTGCTGAGCAGTAGGACTAACTCAGGCTCTGTCCCAACCCTAACAACAATAATTATTTACTGTTAAAGTGAAGTACACAGCATTATATAATCATACCACACACAATGAGGTATTTCACGTTGTTTTACGCCTTCATCTGTAATAAAACTCTCTTATGTTATGGGTAATTCCTCCAACATCCACCCACCAAAATCAGGCCGGTCTTTTTTCGCAAAAGTGTGTGTCCATGAGGCTTACAGCAAAGTTAAAGCAATACAAACTGGCAAGCTAATAAGAGTGTGTGCACGCAGTGGAATAAGAGCAGCAATATTCTTTGTTTTATTTGGCACAAAGCTGAGGCAGATATTAAAGCATGGCTTGTCTGAGAAAACAATTTCAGTCTAGTATAGTGTAAAAGCCAGACTGAACTTGTTCACAGTGACTGATATGTGCTTTCCTCTATGTCAGTGTCAAAGACACCTTGCAACCTCCTCTACCCTTATGGCATGACACTGGTGACTTCTTGTCAGTCAGCTGCAACTAGTTCCTTTCAGATAAGTGCAAAGCGCTGTAGTGGTGGGCAGACAAAATTATTATTAGGTTTGTTTCGCAGTGCAGGGTGTTTATGCATTTGGCTTGCTGTAAAATCAACGTATCTGTACTTTTTTCTGTTCAGTTTTAAGTGCACCAAGAAAACAGATGTGTGCTGCATCCCAGTGTTTGTTACACTTTAGGTCACATAACATGAGAGAGAAACTGGGTCTGTTTCCTCCAATAAAAATAAAAATGCACAAAATGTGTTTGATTTATAACAGAAAAAAATGGGAGGAATGAGTTGCGCTTGATTTTCTAAGTCCTTTGTAGAAAACTAAAACCCAAAATCCAACATTTGCACCATTACCGCAGCACATCTCCAGAACCAAATCCAAGTCAAGGAGATCAGAAGTATTTACATTTAAGTCATTTATTCGGCTCTCATAACAGATCATAGACTAAAATTATTATTAGTTTTGGCATCATAGTATTACATGTATCTTTCTATTACATCTTTCTTTGGCTCAGTTACTTCAAAACATGTCTTCTGGCTGATATTTCAACCCTCTTGATTCCACAAACCTTAAATGAGGAGGGTGAGCTCTAATTTGCCTCAACATTGTGCTTAGCAATTACATAATCCATATTGCCTGTGCAGTGTCATGCCCACTGAGGCATGATAACATGTAGATCACATGAGCAAATCCAGCGTCTAAAAAGGATTTAATTGGAATTATCTTCCTGGTATGAGGTAACAAAAAAGATACTGCATTTTTTTTTTAACAAAAAACTCAAGCGCAACAAACATCTGTAGATGCCTGATGTACACAATGTTTTCTATCACTGAAAGATTTTCATATTGCAGTAGATTGCAATGTGGATTGGTGGAGGAATATCTCTCTTTGTAATTTCTTTTAGTTTACAAATTGGACTGCTAGTATTTAGCAATCAAAAGCATAAAAGTCTTTAAAAAGTCTTATTCAACCAATCTTGTATTTCTAAAAATTACTTTAAAAGATTTGATTATGACTCATTAGATAAGACGCAGATCTGAGTGGCTCTAAAATTCTTGAATCTATTCTGTGATTGATCGTGTCAGAATTGAGGACCCTGCTTACTGTTATAACACGCAAGCAAATTTTTATCTAAGGTGTGGGTCGGATAAACAGTACAAAAGTGAGTATGACGGGGTTCTCGGCCCACCAACAAACCAGGCTCAGTCGCTTCTCAGTTGTGGTGGTTTATTGATGGGTGCACTCCCAAACTGTGCTCCATAGTGCAAAATTATGCTCCAAGGTTTTAGTGAATTTATATACATATTTGCAAAGAAGACAGTCTTTTATTCTCTGGAACATTACCAGTGGATGTTATGCTCAAGCGGTCTGCTCGAGCAAGTGTTGAGCATGTGAGACAGAAGTGTTTCGAGCATTGTCTCTGAGCAGGATACACCAGTTGCCAACTTACAACTTCTTCACTAAACATTTAAAACAGTGGCTCATCAATACATACACCTGTCAACACTAAATCTACATATTTCTGTATTCTGTACTTTTTATATGTTTTTATTGCTCTTATCATTATGTATTTCTATTGTTGTTGTGTTGTGTCATGAACTTGTTTAGCCCTTAGTACTGTCTTTACTGTGTATATACTGGATAAAGAGCCTGACTCCCGGTGCTCAACTTTTCTCATGGTGCTGTGTACGAGCAGCGGGAACCGGTTGGAGCCATGGTCATGTCTCTGTCGCTGATGTCTCTCCTCTTTTATGTCAGGATTATGAAACCATCAGCGAGCCGCTAGACGATCACGGACCATTCAACTTGGCAACAACAGCAGACGGGCTGCTCGAGCATAATGTTCCTAGATATGACACAGACGCCTAGTGGCCGATTGTGTTAGAAACGTGTGACACATCAAAGCGCCACTTCAGCTGGCTGTGGACATCTGATGCTTCAGAGAGAAGAGCTAACCCTGTCTCATTTTTGACTGAGTGTTCAATAAAATAAAATAAAAACATTTTCTACTACAAATTAATTTCTCATTCTGCCTCCATATAAATGATAAAATGGGCTGTTGGGTAAAATTAGTTTAGTGAAATCTAACCCTTGTAAAACCATGGGGATCACCGACACTGCTGCATTTTTTAAAAAAGTATTCCTACCTTAACTCATCGTTACTCATATTATAATAAATATAATATATAAATATAATAAATATATTGGGGGGGTTTAGTGCTTGTGCTACGTGCAGATGTTGCGTTCCAGGACAGTTGCACTATTTTCTACACGTGCCATCAGTGGCCAGAAACGTGACCGCAGTTCCAACCGGTTCACGCACTACACGTACACTGCAGCAACACAAAAGCAGAATTCCATTGGTAGTCAATTAGTTAACCAGCTAACCTGAATTTGTTTGCGTTTACCGTTAACTGTCAGACTTTAATCGGTGCGAGTTTGTCCCCATGGGACTAGGTGGGCGAGTATGTGTGTGTGTGTGTGTGTGTGTGTGTGTAAAGCGCAGGTAAGGCAAGGCAAGTTTATTTGTATAGCATCTTTCATGTACAAGACAACTCAAAGTGCTTTACATTGAAACAGAAAAG
>JBAMHV010000013.1:19230016-19247076 GCA_037177535.1 Pseudomugil gertrudae
AATGGAAAAGCAGTCCAGTACAATATCGTACTGCCCGGGCCGGTAGAGTCGCGTCGCGCAGGTACTAATGGAAAAGCGCCTAAAGTGTTGAGGTGGAGGTATATAGGTGCAGACTTACAACATGGGTACACTTAGGGATAGCAGCTAATGAAGCCAACACCATTTTATGTTATGACATCTATTCACAGAGCAAATGACAATATTAATTCATTGCTTCTACAACTGTTCGGAAACATGGACTTGCTCACAAAAAACCATAGTTGTAATTCAACCAAGTTAAAACTGCAATGAACGCTGAATTACTTGACATTTAAAACATTTGGTAATGATTATGTACCTTTTTTCCTCATTCTCTCAGGATGTAATGCTCGGTCATGAGGCTTTCAAATTGCACTTACATTTAGAACAATGACATTGCTCTTTTGATGAAGTGCAGGGACTTTCCTAACAAAGGAAGCAGAGATGAAACTGGATCTGGCTACATTTGAAGCATTTTATGTGTAATGTATCATAATGTGCACTGACCCTTTTTAAAAATTATTTCAATCTCAAATATTTATTAACACCAGAATACACAGAAAAAAAAATAATGTTGCAGAATTAGAAGTTGTGAGCACAGCTACATAAACAGAAGCATCATGCCAAAGCATTTGTTGTGGTGGGTCCTTGATCTGATTCTGACTTGTACATAGTGCTTAATCTGAGCTGATGTCATTCCTCCAAGAAGCAGCCCCATTTGTCAAAGTTTTCCATTAATCAAAACATGTACTGGTAGTAGCTTTTTAACTGGTGATTGAACTTGTGCATGTTCATGAGTCACTATAATCCTTTCTTGTGAACATCAGATAGTCTGTAGGCATTTGCCCAATGCCAGACATTTCCCCCCAATCCCTTTGCTCTCAGGCCGATGCTTCTACCAAAACAAAGGTCATTCTCAGTATGAAATAATTAGGAATTATTTCGAGTTTTGATGGATGCAAAGCTAATTTACAGATTTCCACATTTAATAATGAAATAACTGGAAATGGCAGGTCCAGCTTACCCTGGAATATACTCAACACAAAAACAAGTTTGGAAAATTGTAAATTTACAATGTTTTCTACATTATTTTAATGTTCACTACTGATTTTTTTTTGGTTATATTCTGCATGCCAGTGGCAGAGGCTGGATTGACTGTCGATCTGAGATGGGCTTTGTGTGCCTGTTAGAAAAACTCCTACTACACCTACTCCTCTCATGTTTGTGCCAATCATCAAATTCTAATGTCAGATACAAACTAGGGTGAAATAGTTTAACTTCATACCATTACTGAAAAATCCACTTTTTCTACTGCTTTTATCAGACTTTTACAATAAATAGCCTTATTCTATTGATACAAATTCTTATAGAACTGCCAACCTTCTTCTTCCTGCATCTTTTTCAGCCACATATTTGAACTTGTTTGGCTCGAGATAAAGTGATTGATTAGAGACGACATGATGTCTTATCAGATTTGACAGTGATTCATCAAATATCAAGCTCCTTTCAAAGAAACCACTGACGGTGGCAGCTGTTTGTACATCAATGTGGGCTCATTTAAACTGCTCCTTCAGAAACGTACAGACAACCACGCTTCAACAGAAGGAACACCTATGTCACCAAACAGCCCTCATACAATCTGTTGCTTTAAACAAGTTGGCTATAATGCAAATCAACGCAATAACACAAAGACTGCTATTGCCTGATTGCAATTCATTCCCTAAAATACCTTTTTAGTGCACCAGCCGACTGCTTGAGTCCTCAGATTCTGATCCATGTTTAATTATTCACTAATTTTCTATAAATTTCAAATCAGGGTTGCAGACAGCTTGAGCCTATCCCAGTAATCAGGGAGCAAGAGTCAGGGTACACTCCGGACATGCTGCAAGTCCATCACAGCTGATTCATATTATTATAGATATTAGATATTAGCTTGTTGGATACAGATGAGAAAAAATGGGAGAGATGAGATATTTAGGCAAAGAGTGCACATTGAAATAATGGGAAATGATCACAGTGTCATTTACAGTATTAAACTCACAAGCGATCCAAGTTAAAATATCCTACAGTGATTGACTTCTGACATGGCAAAGTTTAAATTAGGTTTGTTTCCTCAGCATGAAGGAATTACAAACATTTGAAAAGGGCTAGAGTCAGCATCATTGTTCCTTTGAAGAAATGGTCTTTACAGCGGACAGGACAGTCAACAGTCATGGTGATATGTACGCCATAAGCCAATGTAATTGATTACTCCCTCTGTGTTGTCATTTTCCTATCATGTCAAAAGACAGATATTTTGCAACGTGGTCCCTTTTGCTGACAAAGCTTATGAAGAGTTAGAAAAGTAAACGAGATGAGCTATTTCCTCACACCAATCACTGGTTGCAGAAAGACAGGTCACACGTTCACACATTCCAATAAAAAAACAGGAGTTTATTACATGCCATCATGACCTCAGGTATTTACTGAGAATTCAAAGCTCCATCAATTTACGACGACTGTGACAGAGATCTAATGTTTTTTCCAATAGCTGAACACGGGCCTGATGTGACCTTTACTTGATCATTTGCTACCAATGAAAGGCCACCTCCTGATGCATGTAGTTCAATTTACACCTCATTAAGGCATGACAAGTCACAAACACACACAAGTGGCTTTCATTGCGCTTTATTTTACCTTGTGAATTTCACCTCCCTTAGTTTACACTGCTTTAAAGATACTAAAGGCAAGCCTGGATCTGTAGGTACAAGAAGCATCTGCCAAGGTGATGATGTAATAATGTGCCATATCAGCCGTTACTTTCCGCTTTATAAGCACCCTCATTCAGTCCTTGTTTGTGCAAATGGCGCCTGGTGAGCACTTGCTTAGGTAACACACAAAACAGGATTAAAAAAGCTGAATTCCTGGCTTTTTTTGAATACCAGTGTGCAGGAACATCTTGTTATATGAAGAAACTCAATCAATCGCAGGTGTAAAGGAGATGTGGGATTGTCTGTGTTCGCCTATGATAGTGATAACTGGTGTCTCCATATGTTTGCCTGGCTTATCATTACTAGCACAGACACTCAGAATCATGACAAAAACTGTACAGAAAGGTGAGATTATTTGAACTCAATTTGTAGAGCTGAAAAAAGGACTTTATTAACTTGTTTAGGCCTGAAGCACTTTTTCAAGATGGTCGTAAGCATATTTATCTTTATTAGGGTTAAATTGTCATACAGTAAAAAGATGGCTCAAGTTTCCAGTTGGCAAATCATTACTGATTGATGTTTAAAATCAGAGGAGGTAGTTATTGTGTCCCTTTTTAAAAAAGCCTGTTTCCATAGAGAGGGGGGATATTGGCCTAAAATAACAACTGTAAAAACAGTATTTTACAACACACTTTTTATTGGCAGAAACATAATCTTGAAATGGTTTAAACCTAAGTAATGGTCTCATTTTTATTCAGAATCATCTTAGATTCAGTTTGATTCTTAAAAGTTTTAGCCTTTTGTTTAATCCGCTATTTTCAGTCAGTTATAATGTTCGACAAAAACCACGAAATAAAACAGCCAGTTTTCTCCTCAAAACGACAAATATGTCAGAATAATTAGAGGGTTTGCTTTAAAAACTGTATTTAAAACATTTCTCCCATCATACTACACCAGAACATGTTCTACACAATGATGACACATCCAGCATATTAAGTATTTCATTTCAAACGTCTCTGGATGCTTCCACACAAAATATTGTTGCACTTTTCTTTGGTTTGGTTTGCTTTCACTCTTTTTCTCTAGTGGCAGTTCTGGTTTGTTGAAGCAATTTCTTTTGCTGTCATATGCTGGTGCCCTCTTATCCATTCACACATACACGCACACCTCTTGTGCACGGTCCGCCCCTTCATAGATTGCGCCCTGGTTGTTTGCCCATATCGCCCATGGCAAAAACCGCCTGATGAATCAAGCCCCCTGGACAACATCACACAGTTAAAATAGCTGCTCACTAAGGGTGATATTCCCTAAAAAGACCACTCACCAAGAAGAAAGGAAGCATGAGGAAGAAGGAAACACAGCTTATCCATTCCCCTCAGCTAGCTTGTTCACTGCAAGTAAACTTAGTCCTCTGCATCACTCCTCTCTTTGGTTAACTTGACTGTGTCTTGTCTGTGTTTCACATTGTAAGCAAAACAAAGAAGGGTTTATTTAAAAGGGAATTTAGTCTCCCAGTTTTTATACAAACCAGAATTTGCTTGTTTGGTCTGGACCAGAATGTTCACACTTCTCTAAATGAGTCATACAATCCACAGAAGTGTAAAAGACTATGAGCCAAATCTACTAAGATCTTAATTTGCGTGTACTTATTAGCGTGTGGAGTCTAGAATTTAGCGTGTGGGGCGGGACCGTGGTTAGTATGTGATTTACTAAGATTGCTCACGCAAATGACAGCGGGTGCAAAGTGTCGGAGACATGCCTATTTAAATGAGGATTTAGCGTGTGTTATGATTTGCATTATGAAAACTTCACATAACCGCAAGCGAAAGTATAAGTTTGATCCAATGGAATTAAAAGTGTTGATGGAAGAAGCCAACAAACATTTCAAAGAGCTACAGCAAAGTAATTTGATATGTTTATGTGCACATGTCGTTTGATAATGTGTATATGATTTAGGAACAGCCAGATTATATTTTTTTACCCAATAAATCTTGATTTGCTTAACTTTGAAATGTTCTTGATGGATATTTTACCACAACGTTGGTTATGATGCCAAAGACATCACAAACGCACTGCACGTTCAATGAATAGGTGTGTTTTCGTATATGCTCAGAGTTTGCGGGATGCACAAGCTGCACATGGGTGCAGTCAATTGCTCCTATAACACCGGGGATTTAAAAAAAAAACTTGTTTGGTCTCATTTAAGGAATCCCGAGTGCGTGTAAACCTAATAAACGTCGGTGCAACATAGCATTTAGAAATTCAGTCAACACATCTGAAAAACGTGACTGAGAGATCCCTGCTGTGTTGGCTACTGTGCGCTGGAATCACCCAGATGCCAAACACTTTAAACTTGCAGAGTTTTGTTATTGCAGGTACATATTCATTGAGGCAAAGGTGCTATTGTAGATGGACGTGCAAATTTGCACCTTTGAAAGACGCAAACCCTTTTGCTCACTGTTAGTAGATCAGTTTGTACTTTTTTTACCGTGAGCAATGAGTTTGCACGCATTTTAGTACACGCAAACCTTTAGTGGATTTGGCCCTAAGTGGACTAAACATCATCAATGTGAATGTGCCCTTTGCATGTATAGTCTGACAGCTGGGTAGTGAGGTGTTAGATTCCAGACTACAAACTTCCAGCAGTTTCTGAGAAACATATTGTACTGCACTCCCAATATCCCTGCTGTTTACTCGTTACCTCCTCAAGCTCAACGACTTGTGAGGTTACATTCGCCAGTATTTGTGAGGGAAGAAATGGTTTAAACTTGCTTCACCTTTGTCCGCACCTTGCTCCCGACCCACCCACATCTACACAGTGATTTTGCTTCCATTTACAGGCAATTTATGGACTTATTCCACCTATTAGTTGGGTTTTAGTAAGCTTGATCAACTCATTTCCAGGAAAGTCAGGTTCTTTAATGAGTATCAGAAAAATAAGTGAAATAAGTTGATATGTTTGCATAGTATGTTATTACATATTGAAACAATGTTTGATGATGATCCATCCATCCATTTTCTACCGCTTTTCCCTGAACAGGGTACCGAGGGGGCTGGAGCCAATCCCAGCTCACAATGGGCGAGAAGCGGGGTACACCCTGGACAGATCGCCAGTCTATCACAGGGCCATTTGATGATGATTTAAACATTAATTTACACAATGATATCTGTTCATTATTGTTCCACTCGTTTGTTTTGGTTTACACGAACTAAAAAGTGAACTTTCAGAAATAATTTCTAAACTGATCCTCTGTTTGTACCAAGGTTTGTGCTTATAGAAGCAGTTAGAATCACCATGAAATCAAAATATTTAAGGAGCGTTTCCTGAAAGAAAGAAAAAAATCTTTGTGACTAGAAAAACTGCTGGCATTAAGCCTCACCTGTTGATGGGAACAGGGAGACAGAGGCAATCATGAAAGTGAATTGTCTAAGAAAAATATATTGCATGCCTGTAAGTCCTAAGGGGTTTTGTTCTTGGGAAGGACTGTTCCGGGGACTCTTATCAGACACTGAGCAATGTGAGATACCTGTGATGGTCAACATGTTTGAAGACCAAGCACTTAATCTCTGCTCACTTCTCCAGAGCAGTCAGGCACATCACTGTAGCAAGAAAGAAGTGACTGCTCTCATCTCAAATCAGCCGATGTGTGGGATGAGTAAGAGGAGGGGGGGAAAGAAAAAAACATTGCATAAGCTTGAGAGCATGCTCTAATCGTATCAAAGACTTCTACAAACAAACATGGGTGAACTGTGATTGATGGAAGCACAGTTAATAGGACTCCAATCCAACAATCCAACACAGTGTGAGAAGGGAGGGTGCCGGGGACCAGAGATCAATAGCAGCTCGGAAGCATGTTAGAGAATCATACTGAATCAGACTGATGACAGCTGGTGGTGATGCATTTCTAATCTAATTTTAACACAAAGTAAGTCAGTGATAGTGCTGCCACAAAACTGAACTCAATCCACGTGGGCCAACAGTATCACATCTGTAGAGAGTGAATTGGATTCTTGCAGCAGGTGTAAGTGGGGGCAGCAGTATGGTTTTATCTTTGATTTTCAATTCATGCTCTATGGCATAAAAGTGCATTGAATTATTCATCTTTAGTGGCAGTCTCAAAAATATTTCAGGCACAAAAAAAAAACACTTTTAGTCTAGTGTCAAGTATGGAAATACACTTAGTCTGACACATCCAAATAGATAGTGAAAGAATCAGACCGCGTGTTTGTAATTGCCACTCCAAGATTTCTAGATGCATGTATGATGTTGCTGCTTTGCAAGCTGGTGTGAAAATAATGCCAATAGTTTCCCTTCCATCCATCCCTCTAACTGGACACTAGCGAAGAGTGCTCTGCCAGAGAGAGCAGCCACAACACAGACAGGGCACAGACATTCATTGTAGGAAGACTTAATTTGTGCACGAACTATTAAAGTTTGTGTGGTCGTATTTGTGTGTGTTGGCCTTTACTGGGCTTTTAACCATAAATACACCATAAATACTGTGTGCCATGCAGTATGTAAATGGTGCACACTGCCCAGCATCTTTATAGCAGATAATTTAATCTCTATATTCATTATTCTAAAGCTCTTTAAGGCAATGGGTTGTGAGAGCTGAGCTGGAAAACAAATTAAGCAGAGGGCTAAACATCCTCTGTCTTCTGGTTGGCAACATGAGTATTTTGTGTTTGGATTAATGAATGAAACTTGATTAGAATTACGAAAGCGTGCATTAAAATAAAACACTCCAGTGGTTAAAAATTTCTTAATTCTTGTTTAAGAAGGACTTGTGCAGCATCACCAACTGCCCTTAGGTTTGTCAGCTGAATGAAGCTTGTTGGGGGATGGATGAATCCCTCCCCTGTTCTGGTTTACTCGGCCAAGGCTGCATGATGGGGCACTGAGCCCTCACTCTGTGCCAGGTGGCAGCTGGGAGAAAGAGTCCCCAGCCAGGCTTCAGCAGCCCTCTCTCAGGTCCTCTGGCCACCACCATTGCCACTTGCAGGGCTCGACATCTCGACATCACCACTTCTGACCAATCTGTAGGTCAGAAGTGCTGGCGTCTTATTGCTTTTTTTTTTTTGCTTGTGCTTTGTTCGTTTGTGTGTGTGTTTTCACTTGTGTGTAATCATAAAGCAGCAGGACACCACAGTAAAGCATCCATCTTCAGGCAGCTCACCTAAATTAATTTCTGATGTGTCTGCTGTGGACACCAGCAGGAAATGTTTTCAGCCTACACAAAGTGATGAATCAAATCTTAATGCATAGAAGCACATGCAAGCTCATAAATCAACTGTGCTATCTACATGTTGGCGGCACAATATTTGGAAGGGATTGTGCCAGGAAATACAACTCCTTAAAACAGAAAAGAAAACAAGGCAAAAAAACAAAAAAAATCATCTCACCAGTAAGAATGTGTGCTCTTAATGTTAGGGGACCCTTCTTTTTAACATTAACAAGTCTTACAATGAGGTAAACGGAAGCTAAAACAAACTACAGCAAATTACCAATAAATCATTTTATGCATGACTTAGTAATGTAAAATTAAGCCAAAATGACAAAAGCATCGTGTAAAAGTGTACCCTCGTGATTCAGTAGCTTGTAGAACCAGTGTTCAGAGAAATAACTTGCTGTTGTCTGTATGACATCATCAATCTCTCACATAGCTGTAGGCCCAATATAATTATGCACAGCTATCATATGGTTCTGCTACATCATCTCAGGGGGGTTGAGGTCTGGACGAGTGGATCATTAAAACACATCGATCTGCTGCTTTTTTCCAGCCACTCTGATGTAGATTTGCTGCTGTGTTTGGCATCAATGGGCTGTCTGTCATATAAACCAGTTTTGACCACATTTTAGCAGTCAGACAAATGGCCCCTGATTTGACACTAGAATATAAACCCTGGGTCACGTGGCTGTAGAACAAGCACAAATCATCACTGCTCCATCTCCATGTTTGGCATATGAAACATTTATACTGATGATCTGTGTTTGCTGTGTTAAATATAACACCATTTGTTTGTTTGTTTGTTTGTTTGTTTGTTTTTGCCTTCTTGCTGGAATGTCCACTCTCAGGCAGAACTATTTTCATTTATTTCCTGTTGTGTCCCACTGTAACTTATTCTCCAAAAACTATTCTGTTAACACAGATAAATGTGTATTATATATTCCAGACCAGAAAACTAATTTCAAGACATTTTGAGGACTAAATTATATTTTACTGTATCTGGAAAAGTAAAATATCAAAACTGAAATAGAGGCTTTTTTCTACAATGACTATGCATGAATAAGAATTCTACCTTTGGGAATGTTTTATGTCATAATACTAGTTATAACAAGTTTAAACTCATTTACAGCTGAATTATTGTTTCAATTCTTTGTTATATTCTATCCATCTACTTCACTGCCTCGTTTGAAGGCAACACAACCCCTACAAAAAAAGGACTCCATATTTTTAGTACATCACTAAAAATGTTTTGCACTACGGAGCATACCACACATCTAAACTACAACAGAGAAACTAATATTTCTCAATACAATATCAGGTTCTTCATTTAAGGCTGAGAATTTGTCAGCAGCTTCATAAATGACGAGTTATTTTTGGTGGATTATGTTCAGTTGTGACAAAAAGCCCATATGCCAAAAAATCAAATGCTGTCACTGAGAAAATGTCAAAATCAGATTTCTAAAATAGCACCTGCGTTATCTTGTGGACACTCAATCATAAAAAATGATAAATGTGGGCTTGAAAATTGTCAGAATCTTCATAATGAGAAATAAAGTATTTTTTGATGGGTTTGATTTACTGCTGTAACAAAGCACCTATGCCCAAAATGACCCCCACTCATCAAAATCAGACCACATTTAGATTTTATTATGACATAAAGTAATAACTTTCTTGTGTAAGTTATACATAATTTTAAAAACCTTAACTAAAGATTCCATGTATTTGATAAATTTATAGGCTACATTTAATTTTATAGTAATCTGGTAACCATCTGCAATCATTTTGGGACCCATGTGGCGGCTTTCCAGTTTGGGGTAGCCTGACACCTAGTAACTTTTGTGTAGATCAGACCTCTTTACATCCTCCTGGAGCCAGACTTTAAGCATTTGGGGGTGAAGCACAAAAAGAAACCCAGTTTAATGAAAAACAATAAGCTTCCCTGTGACAGGCTGATAAGTACAGTTGACTAAAGTAAAAAATACTTAATTGGTGACTCACCTATAATTTCCACCACTTTTGGGAATAACCGTGCCAGATGCTAGTGCTAGATGCTAGCACAGTCAAAAATACAAGTAGTGTAAATTTTTCATGACATTACATATTTCTTGTGGTCAACACCTCTTCTTCTGTTGTTTAAACAACACAACAACTTAAACTAGTAGACAGACATAAATCGCTTCCCCATATCCAGAGACAATGTTACACATCTCCACCAGCTCCACATTTTCTCCCTCTGGACTGGACTGGACCTGCCTGTAGCGCTAAAGTAATGTCTGTCTGCCAACAAGCACCTGTCATCATAACCACATCCCCTCTGCTTCTGGGTTCTGATTAATTCTAAGATGTTTGAAGAGCTCTGTAGTTTTCGCACACATATATCAAACTGCACACTTTTGCTGTTTATAGAGCTGAACTATCTTCACCATTACACCGTCTCAGACTAAACAGACTGGCTGGCAAGGTGGAAGAAAGAGTAGTCCCTATCTATCCTAAAAAAATAATTATGTTATATAAATGTCGGTATAGGAGGTATAAATATTTCAATAGGCCTACT
Organism: Pseudomugil gertrudae; assembly: GCA_037177535.1. Taxonomy (NCBI): domain Eukaryota; kingdom Metazoa; phylum Chordata; class Actinopteri; order Atheriniformes; family Pseudomugilidae; genus Pseudomugil; species Pseudomugil gertrudae. Next base: position 19,240,507 of record JBAMHV010000013.1, read on the forward strand.
GGTCTGCAGGGATCCTCCTGAACCTCTCGATTAGCCACTTATTGCGTTCACCCCACTGCCCAGCCAGCTCTGTGTAGTAGTATTGCTCTGGTTTTGAGAGTGAGCGTTAGAGCCAGTGGTGGATAGAAACAGCGAATGGAATGACTGGAGGAGCAGACAGTCATGTTTAACAACATTTATATACAGTACAGTGACTTATATTGGTTTTAGCTAACAGGACTAGACTCAAAAACATCTAGAACTAAAGCCCCCAGCAAAGCAGGTCTGTACTGGCTTTAGTTAACTCTGTTACAGTACCAGTTCTTTTGGCAGTTTAGAAAACATGTATCACTGGAGGTACAGGTATTTGTAAAATTAGGCTATTGCTTCTTGGATACTCACATTCTGAAAATGTGTGATTATGATAGTTTACTTTGTAGAGGTCCTATATATTTTAATTCTGCATCTACGAGCTGTAAAGCTCCAGAATTGTTATTTTCCACATGGCTGTTTCAGGTACGTTACTATAGTGGATAGATGCACCGTGATTTCCAACAGACAAATCACTTTCACTAGATGACCAATTGTGATTCAGGAGTCATATATTATGGGTGAGAAACTTAGTGGAATAGGGTAACTGAGCTAGGGGTTGAGCAAGTGTGGCCTTTATGAAAAATGATAAGTATAAAATGACACATTGGAGGGCTTTTGGCATTCACTCCCTAATGAAAAGCCAAGGCAGGATGAAGAAAAACTTTTGTTAAAAAATAAAAACTATATTTTTCTTTATACAGCATGATTTTTCCCCTTACATTTAGTTTTTTTCATTATAAAAAAACTTTCCATACTCATGGGTCCAATTGACCAGAACACCACAAATAAATCACATTAATGTTACATGATGTTACCTCAGTGGAAAAAAAATTCCCTGCACATTTTCTCCCCAGCAAATCAGCCAAAAATAATTCATTGCAAAGTGCAGTCTTTTTTTAAAAAACCTTGAAAATGGGTCAAACTAACCCAGACAACACACATGGGTTAAAGGAATAAAGGGGAATCTCCAGCTCTGCTGAGGAAGTCTAGACATAATGAAGGAGGCGAGGGCAACTTAGTAATCTCAAGTGTAAGGATACTCTGCCACCACATTGAATGCCTATACAAGGTGTGTACACATGTTATGCACACATTATCTCCTCAGGGTGCTGCCTCCATCCAGATAGCTGTTCGCCCTTTCAAACTGACAGACCAATAGCCAGTGATGGAGACTCTGTCACCCTAAGAGACCCGTTAAAAAAGAGGTTTGCTTAATGTAAGCTTTACAGACACACAAACTTTAACTTCTACCTTCAAAAGTAGGACATGTAGGCACACTTCAATAAGAGACCATCTTCTTTGTCTTCCATATTGCTTGAAGCGACTGAGCATGAGTGTAGGGTTTTCCACGTTCACACCATTACATCACCCCCACATCTATTTTACGATGCATTTGATCACCTACTGGTGACCTCATACTCAACTTAACTTATGAGAGCTTTGTGTCCCTTCTTGTGCCCTCATGAGCCCTATTTTAATTAGCATATTGAGCAATAAAACAGTTATGCTTTACAACATTAATTATTTATCTGCACTTCTTTTAAACCAGTTGCCCAGCTCTTAGATTCAATTCCACCACGATGATTTTCCTCTGAAGAAAAATATATTGATTCATTATTCACATTCTAAATTATGTAACATCTCGCAAAAATCAAATTTGAAAGCCCATGCTACTCACATAATTAAGTCTTCCCAGACTTAAACTAAAGAACATCATGTGGGTCAAAACTATGGGCCCTCCTTCCATTGGTAATCAATGCTACAAGTCAATTTACAGCCACTGACTTTCACAACCTGAGCAAATCCATTACTGATTCAATTGTAACCCATTAAGCCTGTGAGACGTGGTATTTAAGTCAACACTATCAAAACTCCAACAGCTTCATTCGATAAGTTTGTTCTATAGGAGTCAGCACAGTCTGAATGTCTCACTGTAGCCTCACATCGTTCACCTTTGGTCTGAGATAGATGTAAAGGCTCAATGACAGCAACACTCGGCTGACATCAACAGATAGATGTGTCAGCTTTTTCAGCATCTTTTCATAGCTCATAAAAGTGTGAATGCCACTTGGTCAAAATGCTGCCTGTGCACTTATCTCGACAAACCTAAGAAGTCCATTTCCTGACTGCAGTGCTGTTTCAAGTTTTTCTGGCAGGTAGTGTAGAGATTTGTTTGCTTAATCTGTTCCTTCAAAAGTGGAAACAGACATTCACCTCATCCTACCAGCTTCCAGGCGGTTCTGATTACTTGTCTGGATGTATCGCCAAGCCTAACTTGAAAAGCAATGAAGTCAATGAAGAGCACCTGAAGTAGTTCACCAGGCAGGAAACCCAATACCAACGCCAACCAGCGCATGTACAAGATCACACAGCACTGTTGGTGCATCATGTCCAATTCAAACCACATTTCCTCTCATCCAGTCTTCAAACCATTTTAAAAGGAATTTGCATGTGTTTTCTTCAAAGACTGTAAAGAGAGAAAAAATGTGTTGGCCACTTTCCACTTCAAGGATCGCCTATTGCTGATGTGGACAGTTTTGCTGCCATGACAGAGCAGGATGTGGGAAGAAAATAGAGCTACAGAAGAAGTCTTTAAAGCTGGCAAAACCATTTTCAGTTAATGTGCTGAGAAAAAAACAAACAAAAAGATCTAAAACAGCTATGAAAACAGAATTCAGTTTAACTTGTAGTTCATCCCAACAAAGCAGTTTGCTTTCAAATTAAACAAAAACCCTGATTTCCTAGACAGTGGCTTGCAAACATCTGGGCTTCAGTATAAGTGGATAAAAGATAACCTGATTTCCAAAGGGAATGTCAAAGAACTATTCGTATCTTTAAACATACAATTTCTTATTCAGAGTCAAGTATAAAAAATGAAAAAATAACCAGAGACTGAAAAGAAACATTTATATTGACATATCAAATCTAATCTTTTAGCTTATATTCAGTATTTCAACCCATTCTTAAATCAATACAGTTCCTCTTCTATTAGATTATCAGATAGCATTGCATGCAATTCAGTAGTAAAGTTAATAAAATAACTTTTAAAGCTCTTACAGCACCAAATCAACTGGACCAAGCATTGCTGAAAGTGAAGCAAAGGAACAGGACAGAGATACAGCAGGAAACACAGCATCATCACACCAGTGTCTTCCAAATGTTTCTATAGGTCTTTTGTAGTCATATTCCCATTTGCCTTTCTAGCTATTTTAAAAAAGGCATTTCTCTTTGAAAGTTTTTTGATCTTCCTGAAAACTTTCAAAGAGAAATTGTTCCTTTCAACTGTGAACTCCACACTACATTACAAATTAGACTCTTTTCAGCTTCACCTCTTGGTAGGCCCTCCATTATTCTTATTTTTTAAAAAGTTATGCAGTAGCTTGGAGGTCTTGTCACACCAGTTTAAAATTTCTGCTACTTGTTACTTCTAACAATCACAATAAGTCCCATTGCTCCAGCAGAGCAAGGTTAAAATGTTGTCCCACGTTTTCATTTGGAATCTGAACAATTTTTTATATAAATCTATACAAAATAAATTTAAAAAATACAACATATTAAAACTATCAGAAATAAAGTGATGTTCTAACATATTTACAGTGGCAGAAATAATGCTTTAAATGCTAAATAATTAAATAAAGTGTGCAGATAGACATAAAAGTTTCAGATAGACATCCAATGATTTTTCGTAAGTGTTGTTTAAGGCAACGTTCAGTTGCAATCCCTCTCATGCAACAACAATCTGCCTCTAAGTTTTTTTATTTAGTGCAGACAGATTGAATATCTATAGTACAGCCATATTTCATTTACACAATTTTATCCTTTTCCTCCAGTCAAAATCCATCCACCAGGTGTCCTCAAATTATCCTGGATCTACCAGACTTCCACTCCCATCTGCTTCCAATTCCCCCACCAGCCCCAGTGCATACATACCTGCCATTCTGTCTAAGGTTTATGTCACACAACCATGTGGCCCTTTAGGTTGCTTATGTTATTTAGCTCTTGTCAACTCATTTCACACCTGTTTTTGCTTCCTGTAACCACCTACCTGCCTGCCTTATTAGCTTAATAAAAGCACAGAGCTTGTCCAGTCTGCCAGGTTTCTACACTCAGGTCTTCTTTTCTTCTCAGGCTGTGTAAAATGTGACAATTTATTTAATTTGGCTGCACAACGCAAGTAAAGTTGCAGATTATGCTGGTACATCTAAGGTGAATGCCAATTCCATCAACGTTTCATAATCTTTGGCTAACCGGAACTTGGCTAATTCACAAGTTCCGGTCTGGAACAACAACGTGAAGGGATTGCAAATTCAGTTTAGTGTCAGAGTACATTCCTGGAAGAGTTTGGAGAGTGGTTCCTACAATACATGATGAGACTAGATGCAAATATTATTTCTGTGATTACCTGCAACCAAAAATGATTATCTAGAGATGCTCCATGTCTGAATGTGAGTGTCAACCAAAACCTTGTACTACTTAAATTGCTCCTGTTTTTTCTTTGTCCATCAGCAAGCCTGCCATGAACAATCCCCTCTGGCAGATGCCCTTCTAACATGCGAACACATGAACTATCTCTCTCAAACAAGCTTTTTTGTTCATGATGCTCATAGTGCATGTTGCTGCCTTCTTCATCACTTCAGAGTCAGGAACTCTGTCTTGCCATCGAAAGCCCGAGGCAACCCAAACATTTTATGTGAAAACATGTTAGGATTTTAAAAAAGGAACTACAACTGGTCCAAGCCACAGATCCATAGGCTTAAAAAGGAGTAGGTAGCCATAGCTTCATTTAGTGTTGACATTAGTTTGCTTGTTCTTTGGTCTCCCAAAAGCTACCTTTACATTGCAAATGCTCCATCCACCCTAAAAAATCCTCTGAAGTTTACCAGAGTAGCAGTATCTGTATGTTCAGTGAAAAGAGAGTTTTTAAACAATTGACAAAGGATCAGTAAAACCCAGTTTTCTTTTTATTAAGTTGGATAAGTCTGACTTATGTGAACATCAACACAATCAAACTTACTTTCATGCAAGCAATCAGAAGTTCTTATTACAAGTAAGCTGAGGCAGACTTACTATTAAACTTGGTGCTTGACTGGGACCTCAACTAGGGCCCCAAGAGACTCCTCGTACAGTTATTTTTAGTTTGCACACAAATTATTTTTTGGATTTTTTTGGGGGGATTAAATTTTTTTAATCCAAAACAAAAACAATACCTGTTAAATTATGCAGTAGTGTTGGTAAAATGTATATTTTTAGGCATTGTAATGGCTTACTTACTCACTAGTATAGCTTTATAAAAAATCTAACAAAAATAACCAATGTGACTGCAATAGTATCCTTCCATATGTTAAACTTAAATATCCAAATTTTCCAAGTTTACATTTCATAAGTGAATAAACCTTTACTATAATGATTCCACTATAAACTATCAACAATTTTTAACTTTAACAATATTTTTATAAAAAAACATAACATAAATGTTATAAAGGCATACAAATCTGACTGTACAGCCTTTAGGATTGTCAAATTTAATATGACAACAACACTTTTGAATGCAATTCATTGAAGTCTAGAAGCAGAAGTTTGTTGTTGTTGTTTCACAGTTTTAACCTTTTTACCTTTTCACCACCAAAACACAAAATATATCTTACAGAGTTCTGTTAACGCCACGATTATTTTTGTAATCCTTAAAAGGCAAGGCAACTCCTCATATCTGCCAGCATTAGTCCTTCACAAATCCAGTTTCACCAACTTGCACCAGCTACAATTAAAATGTTAGAATGATTAACAAATCTGGATCGTTATGGAAAAATTGTCCAGTCAAACCAAGACCCACCTTTAAAACATTAAGCAGCCTAATTGTAAAACACCCCACCCATCTCTTATGAAATTAAATGAAAAATACTTTATTCATCCCAGAGGGAAATTCAGTATTATTATTATTATTATTATTATTATTCAGTATTATTAGTATTTAATATATATTAATTTCTTTTAACAAAACTTGCTCAGCCCTCTGTTAAAATATTGCAGTGAATCACAGCTTTGATTCAGGGATTGCTGTGCGTACATAAAATCTTTCTGCTGTCTGCTTCCTGGATCATTTAAAAGCATGGTGCACAGTTTTCTGGGAATAAGAACGTTCTCGGTTATAAGCACAAAGTAACGAAAAATACTGTCGCTTTCTCCCTCAGCTTTCGTGTTCATAAAATAAGGAAGAATAAGAAAATACGTATTTTCATCATGACCCACATAAGTATTAATGGAGCATTTGAAATTTAATACCTTCATTCTTGCATTGTGGTGGCTTTCCCATTCTCTGTCTTACATGGTTCAACGATCACTGGACCACAGGAAGCCTCAGTGAGAACTGTGAGTAAACGATATATTACCTACTACATGCGACTGTCAATTCCTAACCGGCAAATTAGCGGTTCAAATCCCGGCTCAGGCGTCCACATGTCGAAGTGTCCTTGAGCAAGACACTGAACCCCCAGTTGCTCC
>JBAMHV010000013.1:19254324-19264760 GCA_037177535.1 Pseudomugil gertrudae
ATGCATTCAGTGACAAGACTGAAACATCTGGAAGACCTAATCTCACCCTGACCAATCACAAGGGAGCACTTCCACAAGTCTGTTTTTAAATTGTGTTGCTCATATCATGTACTTCTAAAGTGACGATTTAATGCTAACATTTGTGATAAAATTAAAAAGTTATCTTCAATGGATTGGCAACCTGTCCACTGTGTAACCCCTGAACTGGATGAAGCAGTAAGGAAAATGAATAAATAAAAAATGAATGTGTTTTTGGCTGGGATGCACATTAAGTCAGAAGATATGAATGTTGAACTTATGCAGAACATGATGCTGCACGAGCATAAACAAGGCTTTTAGAATTAACCAGATTTTGAGAAGTTATTCCAATCATGGTCATATGCAGTCATTTCAGAGATGTTACAGCCAATACCATCTTCAGAATCACTGAATATTGCACCTATGCACCAACCTCTGAAGTAGAAAAAGGAAATAAAAAAAGAGTTAAAACTAAAAGCAGAATCAACTCTGAGCCCTTTAGCAGCTTATAAGGCTCCCCTGTAGTGAAAGCCAGGCCCATGTTAAATCTGGTCTTATAGCACTGTGTGGGAGGCCTCCGTATAGATGTGCTTCCTCCAGTAGAGGAAAATCCAGGAGGGCAGTGAACGATTCAAACTGCACGCTGCCATCTTGCTGTGACTTGCTGACCACCAATCCAACTGATCAGTCACACTGTCACACAGTCACTGGATTTCTAATACAAGCTTAATGTTGTATAAAAGGGCATTCTAGCTACATAGATTTTTTATAAACCTTTACCTAATTAGGTTTTTAGTTTGTTTGTTTTTTAAACTCTTGTTATGCTTGTTTTATTGTGTTTAAATGAATGTGTAGGGCTAAGAATAAGCTCAACCAACAAAAGTTAAACAACAGAAGCCTAAATCGTGCATGTCGCTAGGTAACATTATGATCAAGAGCAGGCTTTTATGCTCGGTTTGTGACCTAAAAGATGGCATATCTACTATGGTAGTCTTTAAACTTTACAACACCATGCAGTTTTTATATCTATGAAATAGACTGGTGGTAATAGATTCACAGATAATATTCTATTAAAAAATACTAGCATGAATAAAGCCAGTAAATAGATGTATTAATAATGATGGTTACATAAACAAATACTCTTAACCAGATGGCAAATGAGGTGAAACAAGCTTCAAGTAAATGCATAAATCGCAGAACATTTAGTCAGTGCTGAAAGCAGCAATCAGTGCCATTCAGTAATGAGCAGCCATATGTTGTCAGAGAATCATAATTTCATTAATTAAAAAAAAAACTTTATTAAAGGTAGCAAGAAACGATCGGATGCAAAGGCAACATAAGAAAAGTGAGTTGTGAATATTGAAGTGTTGGCAGTTTTCATGTAGTGCCATTTCCCATCTCCCGCATGGCATTGTTTTTAATCTTTAACAGAAAAAGACAAAAAAAAAAACCTCACATATGAATACTTTCATGAGCCTGTCATTTTTTTTCTTCCTTTCACTGCTCAGAGCAGGCAGCGTTATTCCATCGCAATCACAGTGGCAACGTTGTGACTAAACCGCTTCTGCTTTTTCTGACGATTATAAAGCGCTCTGCTTGTGTCCTGAATGATTCATGCATGCCAGCATCATTGCCATGTTAGTTGGGAGTTTTATCTGCTTCTTCTCTTCACCTTTACCCTCAATTAGAGAAGTCACCCACCTCGTGTGTAAATCACATCAGCTTAAATGTAACGCCCTCTTGGTAAATTTGAACATTGCTATGCAGCTGTCAATAGGAGTAGTGCTCAGCATGATCTAGCAGATGTGTCAGAGGAAATCAAGTGTTACCAGTTGAATGGCAGAGACTGGGGCAGCCTAATTGGCCACTCATTCATTGTGTTACACTCATTTGTGATACAGGTCCTGACATCCAGCACTGGATGATGCCTGTCCATGAGTCACAGACATGCAGCTACATGGTCACACAGCCTGCTGCCCTCCTGACATTGAGGGTGGCCCATCTGTGTAAAGTGTCGTTCTTTGGGTTTTTTTCTAATACTATGCCCACAAAGTGCCTCTGAGTGACTGATACAAGTGAAGCTTACCAGGCTAGTACTTCATATGGTGATACCTTTCTACAGAATTGGCACCTGCTATCGACCCCGCTTGACCTTGTCATGGTTGCAGACTTATTATCAAGCTAATATTGCCAGCGCTGCTCTTTTTTCTTTCTTTTTTGCTTCAGCTTTTAGCCTCAGCCTCTCTGAATCCTGGTGTATGCAAGATTGAGCTCACATATGAAATAAATAGAGTCTGTCAGGCTTTGTTGGTTTTGGCAGTGATTGGTCAGAAATGCAGGAAATGTATTGAATAGAAGTGGGTTTCCTCTGGGTAGAGAACCTTCTGGCAGGCCCATAAAATGATGAGGAAACACAGGTGCTCCACAGAGTCTCAGTCCTTGTTAATCAAGCGGTTGGATGACAGGCCATTTGCTGCATGAATCACTGTGCTCTCATCACACTGAAAATGACTTGCATTTTGTGAAATGGCAAATGTGAATTGCACTTTTGTTGCATGTTGAATAATCAGAGATGGTAATCTGACTGTAGAGTATTTCTTATGCGTATGCCTAAGCAGGATATACAGACATGGAGCAGTCAATTATACCAGGCAAGCGTTATGATAATGCACTCTGTTCTATGCACCTTTTACAGGGGTGCAGCTGTGCAGGAGTCGACAACTCCTCCATGCAGTTGGACGCACATCTCATGAGCAGCAAACGTCATACATTTAATTTTTACATATGCAGTTGCTGTGATGCAATTTCCTTTGCTAAGCTCTTTGCGGTGCAGTTTCAACAAAGCAATTCCAAGTTAATTGCCTTTGTGCGAGAGCCGAAAAAAAGGCAGCAGCAATCTGTATTTATTCATGAGTGAAGGAGAAACCGCAGGTCCTGTAACTGAGGAGCAGCAGGACACCACAGCTATTTTCAAAATACAGGTTTTTTTTTCCTCCTTTACTGTTATTAGTTTTTGTTTATTTTTTTTCTTTAAATTATCCTAACACACTTTATCAACCTCAAGGGAAAACAAACAAGCACACACATGCTCACACAGTCAAAGACGCACTCTTTTCCGAGGCAACCAGGGCAAACGTTGTTCAACTAACTACTGCCATCTAGGGATTCAGTCGGATTCTGGTGTTGCTGCATGTGCATCATAGTCAATCAGCTTCACTGCTGTAGTTAATCTTACCACCATAAAATGACAAACAAAAATCATGCTCAGTGTTATCATTTGTTGATAATAGCTGTTGTTATTGACAAATAGGTTTTCTTATTTTCCCCTAAATTAGCCATTTAAAAAAAAAAAGTCCAAAGTCAATTTGTCCATCTATATGTGACAGCTAGAGTCTCTTCCTTAACATTATTTTCCACTGATTCCCAGCAGACAGCAGTGCCGAAGGAGACACAACACAGACATATTTGCTCGCCATCTTGCCCCTCTCGCAGCTGGAACCCACTCCCACTGAATGATGAACTCAATCTCTGCTCTGCCTCAGGGGGGAACCTCAGCACTGCCCGTAGCTCACTGCAAGACTTTGTTGCCCATATGCGCGCGCATGCTCATGCATGCCCTCACACACGTTTGCCCACCATCCTTCTAGTCACTCTGTGAAGAATGCTCCATGGATTAGCAGAGGAGAAATAAATAAAATAAAAAAAAGAGTGGTGCAGCGCCAGAAGACATAGAAGGATTGTAATGGTTTGAGCTCAGTGGAAGGATCGGTGGGAATGTTGCGCTGTGTGTGAAAGCGAGAGGGGTTCGATGGCAGATTCCCAGGCTTTGGACCTACATAACTTTGAGGGACCATGTCAAGTGTTTCTACTGAGAGAGTGGAAGAATGATTGGAACAGAAGGGGTACTAGTTACGCAGTAGTGAGGATGATGTGAGGGTCGAGATGAAAGAGACAGCTGCTGGATACTGAGCTAATGAATGGCCACACTTCCTGCCCCTGATTGAGATTTAAGAGGTGTGGGTAGGTTTAGCTGAGGGGGGTCAGCAGCAGTGGTGAGTCAGCTGACCTTTCAGAAAGCCCTTCACCTCCCCAGCCTCCATGCTGAGCCCATTAACTGCAGAAATATGGCAGCTTTTCATTAGATCCAGCATAATTATCTCAAAAGCTAATGAAATTTGTGGGCCCACAGTGGAGCAGTGTCTTTAAAACAGTAACCACAACTTTAAAATGGAAAAAAAAAGTGTGAATCTGTGCAGAAGGGCATGCACACACACACAGTCTGCTTCTTTATCTGATGGTTCAGTTTAGTATTAAAGTGTTTTTATTTTTCCTTGGCACACAGCCAGTCTGTGTCCATAACACGTAGTGACAGATTCACTTCATGGTGCTTCTTTTCACAGGATGTGGCTGCAGTCCAACACATGCACAAGGACACACACACACAGACTACTCAGTAACATCTTAGTATGTAATTATCTGACTCGTAGAAGTGGAGATGTGACAGTATGCTCCACATGACCAACCTAAAACTAAAGTCTCTGCTCAGCTAAAGAATATTAGTGGTCTTTTTTTTGCAGATCTGATGAAAAAAGCAACTTACTTAAATTTCCCAATGTGGTTGTGAAATATCACCACTGGTGCTTTGTCCTTGTACAAATACATGGACACTACTAATGTTTGTGGTTATTTTTTTTGCTTAAGTGTTGTTTTGTACCTGAGAAATGTGGTATTTTTTTAATAAAAGGGGGAATTAGCAAAGAGCAAAACAGCAAAATAAAAAAAAGAAAGTGTGCAGCGCGGGATGTGGATGTGTAGCCTCTCGGAGAGGAAATAATCCACTATACTGCAGGTTTTTATCATAGCAACGTGAAGGGTCAGAAATTGGTTTCCTCTGATCAGTAAGAAAAATCAAATACACTGCTGATGTAGAAATTTCCCCCCACAGAGCTCCCAGGTATACCCATATAAACAGGCGTGTAATGAAGGATATTAGCTGTGCTGCAAAGACGGCATCATCCTTTTTTTCTCTACCGTTTTCCTTGCTACAACTCATTGATATGCAACGTGGTTCTATACTGATAATTGCCTGCTGAGCTTCAGATACATTTTGTAATTTCCTATCAAAACTCTGTGATGTCACATGTGTGCAGTTTGAGCATATGTTGGTTTATTTTAAAAAGAAAAAAGTACAATATAAGGACTAGGGAGGCTATGAAACAATGTGTGACATGTAAACTGGTAAAAACGATGGGTAGCTTTATGTAAATATGACTCTTGATAATGGTTACATATAGAATAAATTTGTTTAATATTCAAATGTGAATAAGTCAAACACGGTTGTCTCAGTTTCTATTCTTTCTGAATTTAATAAGAAATTCATTGTCTACTCAAGACAATGACAACAGTATGAGCAGAGCTTATATTAGCATGACAAACAGTAAAGGCTGAAACAGCATATAAAAACAGCACTAATTTAGGGATGACTTCCCGTAACTCACAAATATTCTCTATAGTAGTTCACCTCTGAAATGTAACTAGATTTTAGTTCTTTGTTAGCTGTCCAATAACAAAGAAATACTTAATTCATTTGGGAAACACCCCGTATCTTCAGTCACAGTTCAAACTACTGGCATGACTGGATTTTGAGTCTGTCTCAAAGTGCACATAAACTATTTTAGACTTTTTAGCATAATTAATATTTTTAAAACTAACTAAAGAAAATTATTTGTCATGGAAAGTTTGCAAATAAACAAGCTGTTTAGTTGCTGTTTACACAGCATGAATTAGTGGGTGAGGAAGTTTATACTGAAGAACATTTTGGCTACATTAACATCATGATCATTGTTATAGTTAATGCTTCTAGTTTAGTCCCACCAATTGCAAGTTGTGAGACACATGAAGCTCTCCACCAATCAGCTCTTTACAACTGCCCCATGACAGCATATAAGCCAATGATACTGTGGTCCAGCAGGGCGTTCCTTTAACCCCAACAAAACTTCAGACTTGTAAAGAGTGTCTTCCTTTCTATCTTTGTGAGCCAGGATGGACATGTTTGTCGGCTCACATTAATAAAATGGCTGGATCACTGTCTGCACATCCATCCATTTTCTACCACTTTTCCCTGAACGGGGTCGCAGGGGGGCTGGAGCCAATCCCAGCTGACAATGGGCAAGAGGCAGGGTACACTCTGAACAGGTTGCCAGTCCATCACAGGGCCAACACACACAGACAAACAATCCATGCACACACACACTCACTCCTATGGGCAATTTAGAGTTTCCAATCGGCCTATCCCTTGGACTGTGGGAGGAAGCCGGAGTACCAGGAGAAACCCACGCTAACACGGGGAGAACATGCAAACTCCACACAGAAAGATTCCCGGTTTAACCCCCGCCCCAGCAGAGGCTCGAACCGGCAACCTTCTTGCTGTGAGGCCACAGTGCTAACCAACTGCACCACCGTGCAGCCCCCACTGTCTGCACATTCAGTTCTTATTGTAATTCGATTGTAAGATTAAATCTTTTCATTTTACATCATTCTCCTTATTTCCAATCAATGGACACACAGATATGTGGTCAAGATCCAGCATGCACAAAACAGGAGTGAAGTTATTTTAATTTTCTTTGTAAAAGTGAAGCAAGAGAGCAGTCTGAAAGGATCAAAAGTGCTATTATCACCGTTTCAGCACTGTCTTATCAATATGTGGTGAAAGTCTTCAGAGGTTGATTTTGTTATGGAAACAACGTTTCTTTTTTAAAGTTTAAGACCTTGAGCATTTTGGAATGGAGCAAGCAAACCATGGGTAAAGATGTGGACCATCTATTTAATTAAAAGAAAAATACAAAAAAAAGAACAAACTTTAATAGAGTTTCTGTGAGATTTTGTTTAATGCATGGTACAACTGAGAAGATTGTTCTGGAAATTATAGGCAGAGAAGTGAAGACAATGAGGCAGATGGCAATCTGTTAAAAAAAAAACAAATTTGTGATGTGTTTTGGAGCCATGTGGGAACTTCAGGTGACAAAGGAAGATCGAAATGAAACTGAGAATTAAGAGCAAGTCTGTGGAAAATTTTGATTTGAACAAATTATCTTTGACTTTCTACAGGACATAGAAATAGAGCTCTTTTCTCAAAAACAAAGTACAGTTAAAAATTAAGAGATAAAGAAACTGCCAAAAACTAGTTTAGATCTATAGCAAACTGAATCTGTATTTGCTAAATGAAATCCCACAAACTTTAAAGGGCCTGATTACACAACAATTGATGCGATATCAGAGAAGCTGAAGCTTCTATATGGCCACACCAAGAAGTGTGAGCTGAGAAACTCCTGCTGTTAGAAGTTTATCTGCTGCAACACACCTGACACACATCAGACTTAATTAGCAGAAATGTGTCCAGCTCTATACCTGTCTGCACACTTTAAAGTGTAGATTCGTCGGTTACATACATCATAGTGGTGCGCCAACTACTGTCCCAATTCTAAGCTTCCTTTGAATTCACCTTTCTAATGTGCACTTTGTTTGGCACCAGTTTAGCTTGTAACAAAGGAGCAGCATTGGCTTGGGGAGATGACAAATGAATTTAATTACACACCAGCATTTTTTTTAATTAACCAAGGTTAATTGAAAATAAATTATCTATTCTACAGTCATTTGGCAGATGCTTTTATCCAAAGCAACTTACATGTGATAAGTGATCAACTAACCTAACATGCATGTCTCGTGGTTGAGAAAATGTGTGTGCTATACCTATAGCCACACATCGGAAGGTGGTAACATCGTGCACCAACATGTTTAGTTCTTTCATCATTTAAGTTTCGTTGTAATACTTTAGTTCTTTTATGTTAGCGCGCACATTTAGGGATTATTGTGTTCATCTGTTTAACCTTTTTTTTTGTTGGTGCTGGAGGGTGTGTGTGGAACATTGGAGGGAGCAAGAGGGCAGCCTCCGAACAGGAAGTGCCATAGGTGCTGGGAAGATGATGTCCTCCAGGGGGGAGAGAGAGAGCATTAGTTTAGTTTATATATTTTGTTCAAATGTTTAGATTTAACTTTTTTTCCACTTATGGTTTACTTTCTGTTGTTAATGGGTTTTCTTTTAAATAATTAAAATGATTGTTTGTTAATTGTTAGGTTATTTGTTTGTATGTTACCCCCTTTGTTTGCAATTGGTCTGATCAGTGTGTTTAGTTGACCTCTTTTAAGATTTTCAATGTTACTTTGTTTTTTTGGGGTAAATAAAACCCATTACTTTTGAAGCCACTTGTGTTCCTCGTTCCTTCACCAGCTTGGTCCCCGACCCTCACACTTAGAGATATTCCACACATTTATGGAGGGAACGTAGAAACTCCACACAGAAGGCCAATGTTCAGACTCCCCCTAGCTGAGGCTCAAACCAGTGACCTTGTTGCTGTGAGGCAATAACAAAAAAAATATTTCTGAGCTTTAGGAATAGTTAGTAAATGAACAATTCATCTGCAGCAGCTATTTCTTGTACACTAGGTAGGCAATCTTATTTTAACTAATGGTAAGCGCACTTCAAAGTGTGCTGACTATTTATGAAGTGTCCTACATGGTCTGCACACTGCAACCCTGAATTTGGACACAATATATGTTAAAGAGACAAGAAGCAGTGTTCTAAACCTGGCTCATACCATCCTAAACAAGGTTAATTGGTAGCCCTAAAACCAAACCAGGATGAGCAGATATGCCTCAAACCAGGTGGATCTTGTTCTGCATATCACAGAATCACTGATATACCATGGCGACGCAAGTAGTGTATTTCTCTGTGTTGGAGCAGGAAATCCTGGTGAAAACCTAGAAAGAAAAAGTTAAAAAAGTTACAATCCACAAGGTTGATTAACATCTCCAAAAACACAAATTATACCCTAAATATAAAACTGCAGATGAAACTGACAGCAGATGGGAGTAAAATGATGCAAATGTGTGTGTCTCCCTATTAAACTCCCATTGCATGTATTTAGCTCCTTTCTAGACGACTCTGCAAATAAAAGATTATTTTAAAGGTAAGGTAAGAGAAATGACAAATTACAGGATAAATGTTAACAGTGATTATAGGAAGCTCTTTGCTTCATGTTACAGTTTGTCCCTATGTCGGGTGCATTGGATTACACCCACATTTTATTAGCTTTTATTCTACCAGCCAACACATCAACAACTAACTCTTATTCATAATCTCACCATGGCAAATGTCAGAAATGCACTTATAGGATAGAATAAATACACATGAAACAGTAAAGCACATACATTTTAATAAATCATCACATCAAAGTAAAATCCCCTCAGGTGCCATCAGGGCAATATTTTGAATAGGAAATCCTTTTATAGTATAAATGTTTAAGCAAACATGACGTTTGGCTTTTTTTCATTATTGAACTATGTACTTATATTGCTTCTGATGCACACTGATTGCTTTAACAATAAAGGAATAATGGTAATACATTGAATTTATACTACCCGTAACATCAAAGGATGTCAAAGGGCTACATGTTGAAAAGCTGCAAAGCTGACTGACTAATCAGCAGTGTTGCCGGAAAGATGTCTGACTTGGTCCATGACTCCTGAGTCTTTCAGACCTTTGCAGTCTGTCAGCAGGTGAACCACACAGTCTATAATAATGTCACTTTTAATATCATGACTGTATCAGAACCGTCCTTTATGTATAAGATTGTGATGGTGATATTGGTATTTACAGGTGAATTATTTGGTGCATTGCTGCTTTATTCCTGACAACATTTAAGGTTCAAGGTTCAAGGAACTTTATTTGTTATTACAACGCATGTATATACAGTGCATGTAAGTACATGTGCTGGAATGAAAATCGTTACCCTGGTCTCAGGTGCAAGCCCAACAACAACAATAGAAAGGAAAGCTGACAAAGTATAAAAAAGTTATAAGTAAAATATAAAATAACAAAATAACTTTTTTACATGCTCAGTATGAAGATATTCCAGACTTATGTCTGATCTTGGTTGTTTTGAAGCAAGCTGCCACCACTAACACTAGCACTGGTGATAATTTCTTTTATGGTATGGATCCTTTATTTTGAGCTTTGTTTATTTTAGGGACAATAATAGTTGTTATTACTGTTAAAACACTTTAAACACTTCAGACAAATGTTTGACAACCCTTATTACTGATCTTGTATAGAAACAACAACAACAATAATAATAATAATAATATTTCCTGAAATAACTGAATTACTCACATCTCAAGGTGAAGACCTGGAGGGTGAAAGTAACAGCAGTACCCACAGTCATCGGAGCACTGGAGGCCACTGGAGAAGTGGCTCCAACATATACCTGTCCAGGAGACCGCCCTAGGAACAAATAAGAAACTGCGTAGGACTTGGGTAGAGAACTCAAGGCTGAGATGATATATGTGTAAATATATATATA
>JBAMHV010000013.1:19285143-19295592 GCA_037177535.1 Pseudomugil gertrudae
ACACACTTGTATGCTTGTGTGTGTGTTGTAAGTGTGGGCGTGGATTGTATATAAAACCCACGCCTGATCAAAATACACTAAAGGCACGCATAAGACTGTGTCTTTTGGTACGGTGCGCCTTGTGGTCGCGAAAATACGGTACATAGTTACAGTGCCAACCTCAAACCACCACGACCTTTGGCACATGACAGTCTTACACTAACCACTCTCTCTCCTTTGCATCCTGTCTGTTATCACCATCTATTTTGTCCTCTGAACACCCTGGCTTCTCCCTCATCTGTCCCGCCAAAGTGTGTCAACAACATTTGAAGTTATTTACTTTTTCCTTAATCTGGCTAAATTTTGAATAACAAAGAACATCGCTGTGATCCGTAATCTACACTGCATGGACTGAGGCCATAAGATTACAACCAGGGACATACACATCTATCCGTCTGTCTTTTAAAAACAAAGTTAACCGTCATGACTTAACCAAGACTTTGATGTCATTTTCTATTTTAACAAATATTTTCTGTCAGTTGTTTTTCTTAAAAGCTCACAGTGGGTAGCTGTTCTGTTCCCAGCACTGTGAATATTTTAATGCCAACTGGTCATGTTTTTTTTATTGTTGCACTTTCTTGTTTCATTACTTATATCATAACCATATTTAATACTGCACTATTTGAACAAAGTGGATAACTTTAGTTTTAAGATGGTAGGAAACTCTTCTTTGATTATCTGCATAAAAACAAGATTTGCACACAGATGGAAATTGCTTTTCTGAAATTCAGCCAAAAACGGAGAATTTCCATAAGTTCTAGAGTTAAAAACAGCTGATATGGAATCAATGGTAACAATTAGACTGCATGGTACAAAGCTCAATCCAATCATTGTTGACAGTCCGTTCACATTTCCAGTTAAGTGTGACTTACATGTGTCATCATCATCTCATCATTCCTCCATGTACATCTGTTGTTTCATTTAATGTTTTTAACCTGGTCGTTATGTTAGTATCCCTCAAACTATCTACTGGTTCGTGAAAGATACAAAGCATGTTAAGATGAATAATGCAGCTCACTGCACAGTATTTCTCAAATATCATAGTTTCAATAAAATGAATTACATTATTTTATATCTACAGTTTTTATAGTGTTTATTTTAGCATACAAAAGTTAATAGCACTGTTTTAAACCCTTATTAATTTATTTAGCTCAAATTTACTCCCATTCAATGTTCCTCCTTACACGTGCCATCAAAAGTCACACTTACTTGGAAACATTGTCATTGTCTCACTACTTTTTTTCTTTGTTCTCTTACTTCATTCTTCATTCACCCCAGAGCACTTCATCATCAGTAATGCATTTTCTAAAAACTTACAACATTCTTCATTTGAGATAATACATTTTTATATCAATTTATTATTATTGCTATTACTATTTTATATATAAAGTTTTAAAAGTCTCTCTTCATCCCTCCTTAACACAACACAGAGACAATAAGACAAGACACAACATGTAACACTCATACATATCAAAAAGCAAATACCACACTTCTTATATATTCTCTGAATTAGCCACTTTTGTTTTTTTAAATCCAGACATGCAACAAAATGTGTGATATGAGGATCTGGTTAAAACTGGTGGGTGTTATTGACAGTCGCTTAGGTTTAAAACCAAACGCTATGTAAGGGCCTCCAAACTGATCATGGAGGTTCTTGACCCAGAGATTCTTGACTTCTGTGGGGCATTTATTTTAAATACAAATCAAAAATTCTGGTTTGCTCTAAAAACGGCCTCTAACTGTAGTTCTAAAAAAGTCTTGGAATTTATCTCCGGTCGCTTATCTCTGCAAGAGAAAAATGACAGCAGAATGGCCCCCAACCTACAGGATCCTCTTATTTATCTTGCACATTGAATTATTTTCAGTAATTTTTCAATCATATTTAAAAAAAACATAATCTAATTTCCAACATTTTAGCATGGACATTTACGGACAGTTTTTCCAACCCACAGTGAAGACTTTTTTGCAAAGAGGTTTCTTCCTACCCTCTATGATATGTGGGGCCCCTAGGGCTTAAATCACCAGACCAGCCTTATCCAGATGGTCAATAGAGCTCCTTTCCAATCTTGCAATTGTTGGTAGTGTGTAACATGACCTGTACACAAAATTGAGTGACTTTGCACAGAAAACATGGCATCCTGACTTAAGTTTTAACTGTAATTATGATCATAATAATATATATAGGTAATGTTTTCTTTAATAGATAACTTTAATGTCATGAAAAGTGAATTGCATTTTTTCATGCTGCTCTGTGAAGGGTATTGTCTGAATTCTTGTATGGACACTTTGTTTCATAGCAGAGCAGTTCAGGGTGCAGAAAATAAAGTACAATATTGTCAAGTTGCAATTATTTGCTTTGTTTTACATTTGATTTCTATTTAAAATTCAATCAGGCTCCTAGAAATGGACAAAGCTTTAGTGTACTTAGGATGGCTGGTTGTCCACTAACTGCAAGGTTATCGGTTTGATCCTTGGGCCTTTAAATTATCGGCGTGTTGTTGGGGAAGACAACAAACCAAAAATTTCTCAAACAGTTGGGTAGCAAGTCCTATTGAACCCATCGTACATAATGTAAATGGAAAACAAATTTTTTAAAGGACTTTGTACGTCTAAGTAAATAGCAATTTTGTGAATATTATCTGTGCATACAAGATTTCCACAAGCCAGTGAAAGTGGGGACCTGACGGGTACTAAATACTTATTATTCATAGCATATAGCAAAAGGTAGGAACTTGTTTATACAACGGTTTTCTTGAGGCAACATAATTAACTTCTAAACACAACATACACGAGCATCAAGATAACCACATTTTTGTCACCATTATCACACAAGATCATGACTGATTTATAACTTGTTCACACAAGATAATTATATGGCAACTGGCCTTAGGCATGAATACTGAAACCCACATTGTCCCAATACACTCCTTATTTTCAAGTTATTTCATACTTGTATCCCAGATATTTGATGTTTGGACATTCTGTACAGATGTAACTAAAAGCAAATACTGCCTGTGCTTTGAAACATTTATTGAAAGAAGCAAGGCAAAGCATAAAACTTCAGGATAAAACTGCACTGACAGAAACATGTAGGGCATCAAGAAAAGAAAAACCTGCTCCTAAACCACCAGATGCTCTAGGCAAAGGCTGAGGCTACAAAAATAAAACTTAAGGATAAAGTAACATTGGCAGACAAATATAGGAGAATTAAGAGAAAACAAAACCAAGAGCCTGCAAAGCCAATGCGCCTAAGCAGAGGGTTCAATGAAAATCCTTGCAAACAAGGCTTAAAAAAAAGAAAATACATAGATGAATAAGTAGCCTGACAAACCAACTTTACTGAGAGAGAAGTCTTAGATCACATGAATCTTTCAGAATGACTGGCATGCCAAGACTCAGAGCCTTATCTGACTTTGCTTGTCTTGCTGCACACTTTAGAGCAGGGGTGTCAAACTCCGGTCCTCGAGAGCCGCTATCTAGCAGGTTTTTGTTGTCTCCATGACACAGCTGATTAAAATTGCTTAATAGATTGAAAGAAGCTGTTGGAACTATTTGATTTGCATCAGGTGTGTTTAAGCAGGGAAACAGCTAAACCTGCTGGATACCGGCCCTCGAGGACTGGAGTTTGACACATGTGCTTTAGAGCTTCTGCACATTATTTCCCTTTACCTGGATTCCTCAGCTCCTAAATGATTTTTTTCATTGCAACCTGTGTGCTTACTATTTCCTGCATTTTGTTTTACATCTGTGTCTTCTTCCTTCACATCAGCTAAGACGTAAGTTTAACATTTTCCAGATGCCATCATTGTAATTTGCTTGATGTTGACACTTTATCTCTGATACTTTTCTACAGTTCATACTTATTTACATACTTATTTAGCTGCAGTTTATAACAGGAGCAACAGCAAACAAACTGATTATATGCTTCAGTTGAAAACAATAAGAATCTTTATTTACACATACATGAAATGCTCCCAAAAGTATAAATCAGCTTCACCTTTCCTATGTGTTCTTAATGCTCCTTTATAGGATGTAGAAAGCATTGATGAGAGGGGACATCTGCCATAAATAATAAACTGTTGTGTTTTTTTGCACATAAACAATAAAAAAGCTCAGTAGTGATGATGCAGTAATTTACTTGGCTAAATTAAAAGAGCATTGTTGTCTCTTATTGATTAAGCTTAAGCTTTAATTTAGGTTGTGCAGTCAATATTCATGGAAAGACATAACCAATGATGAGACTATGACTGACACTACTCAGTAATGCTAATTGTTGAGGATACAATAGGGAAGATGAAGGAAATCCCTAAGTAAGTGTTTATGCATTCTTCTAAAGAGAATACATTACCAAGGCCTAACAGATATTTTAGCGCAACCCATTATGCAGAGCCATAAAAAGTTTAGAGGAAAATTATTTTCAAGGGGCCTTTTTAGCATGTTGCACCACATTGCATCAGAGCACGAGTGACAATAGACTTCTAAAATACTCGTCACACATCGCATTTATTCCAAGAAGTTGTCCATCTAAAATAGACAATGCTGCTTGGAGAGTGTTTTAAAAGGAGTTTTTCAGGTTGTAGAGTTTGGGGACATCAAAGACCTTGAGTGACTGTAGTTTATAAAAAGATAGAACAGAGATCCCAAACTGTATGCAAACCAAAAATTATGAAATTTGTTAACAGTCCCGTTATTGTGAGAGACTCCTATGTCTAAACAGCTGCCAAACGTGCACACACACACACACACAAAAATGTATTCAGTCCCACAGAGTGCACATCAATTTGATGCAACACTGCAGCAATAATCCTTCATTGACATTCAGGCAGTTTCACTTTCCATCTCTAACATCATTGTCTCTGACAGTTCAAACCCATTTCTGTTACAGATGACATCATATGCCACAAATCACTTAACTTACTAACCAAGGGAGTTTCAGCACTCAGCCACAGGGCCAACACATTCACAGCTCCTAAATTAGCTTACAAATGTCTGTCCATTAATTCCTGTGCACAATTCAGTAAGTATAATTCTAGCCTAAAATGGCCTGTCTATTGGAGTCTGACATAGTTAATCTCTTAAGATCCTGATGTGTTTCACAAACTGACACTCAAACTTTTAAGGCGAATGAGATGAGGAAAAATGATGTTGTTTATGAACCTTAAAGAATGTTTTAAAAAATTATTTTCTCTACATAATGGTGTATTAACATCTGAGGAAACCTTTGGGTGTTCTAAACAACAAAACAGCTGTACTGAAAGCAAATCCTAACATTGACCCCTTCAAGTAACTCGTTGATTTTTTCCCGTCTGTG
Source organism: Pseudomugil gertrudae (assembly GCA_037177535.1). Classification (NCBI taxonomy): domain Eukaryota; kingdom Metazoa; phylum Chordata; class Actinopteri; order Atheriniformes; family Pseudomugilidae; genus Pseudomugil; species Pseudomugil gertrudae. Next base: position 19,290,494 of record JBAMHV010000013.1, read on the forward strand.
GAAAAGTGGGGCAGAGTTGACTTATGTGTTTTCTCTTTGTCTGGGGCTTTTTTATCTGTTCCACAGTCTTAGAAATGGATAAAATATAAAAGTTTTCAGGCTTCATACTACACAACAGGGATATAATGTACATGCACTACAACAATTCAGGGGGAATGTGATAATATTCTCTTAAAGTATGTCATTATGTCACTCCATTTACTCATAACAAACTGTTCTGTGCTACTGTTATAAGAAAAATCCATACATGTTTTCACCCATTATTTGTAACACACTTCTAAGGAATATTTACCAGTTGTTACCCTGTGACATTATATCAAGAAATCAATTCACAAAGTAAAATTCTAAAAAAGTAGGTATGGCAATGAGTGCTTGCTTTTTATGATTTAAATTAAATAATAGCAATGTTGATTTGTCTAAGCAGATCTAATCATATCTACCATGGAGTTCGTATGTTTGTATTTCTGTTTGTATGCAACTTTACGCTGATTTTTGTAAATCTTTTTCTTCTCTTTCTAAAAACAGCTTTTTGTCTAACTCCATTCTTAATTCCAATAAACTTTGGGCATAATCTGAAAGGTGTTGTGAATGCTACAATGTTTAAAGGAGTCTGCAGTATGGGTGGAAATGGTTGCTTGGTGGTGCTTTTCAAGTTGTGGTGAGCTTCTGTACCCAGATCATCCCGAGGCCTCACTGTTGCCACCTTTGTCTCGTTAGTCTCTTACTGTCACTGTGGCCTGTCTCTGGTGTCTATCTTTCAGATAGACAGCTGTCTATTATTGCATATATCTAAGTATTTGGGGTGCCATTGTTGCAAGTTACATTTATATTTATTTGTAGTAGCTGCTATGCAAGCAATACCAAACAGGACCAAATTAATTAAGATAAAATAAAAATGAAAGAATCGTACATTCTGATACATTATGTATTGTTCATGTTTTAAATTTTTTATTTATTATATATATTTATTTGTCAGTCTTCAGCTTGCATGTCATGTTCCCCCTATATTTCATACCCTCGATTCCTGCACTTGACACCTTTATAAATATCCTTGTTCCTCCTACTAGAACTGAGCTGAGATGACAACAGATTTGAGGAAAGGGGAGTTAAGATGAAAGGCATTCAACAAAATTAGAAATTCTCATGTAAAATGCAACCTCTAAGGCTGCTGTACCATTTAACACCATTTTTTTAATGCAGCACACCTTTGTATTAAATAATTTCCAATATATAACAGAACCTTTTCTCTTCTTCAAGTGCCTTTTAGAAATTCAGACATCTTTCAAACTATTTGGCTTTAAACTATATTTGGATCAAGGACAGGAAGACAGACAAGGAATGACACAAAAAGGTTGAAAGTCGATACACCCCATGCATGCTGAGGAAGGGTATGGAATCAAAGTCCTGATTCCATGCAATCCATTGGTTTCTCTTAATCAGCCATTATTATTATTATTATTATTATTATTATTATTATTATTATTATTATTATTATTATTATTATTATTATTATTATTATATAAACTGTTACAAAGGTTGCAACCTTTGACTATATTATATGATTTATTCAATTACTAAAAAAGATTGATTAAAATTATCATAATCTACACTTTGTTTAGGAAGAAAAGATTCTTAAAAATGTTGATCCAACAAATCGTTTCTGGTGGAGAGGAAAATGTGTTGCTTTAAGGCAGAGACAGATATCGCTCAGAGTCCTTTGGTGCTGCAGGCAGGTACTATCAGATGCTATCCAGATGTATTATCCAGATACAACAAGAGAAGATGTGGAGCTGTTTAGATTTTTGTGCTGATGTTCAAATATCAGGAGTTCCTCATTCTTAAAACTAAAGCATCCAATTTCATACTAATGTGCTGTACATTACAAAGCTTTAATAATTAATAAATAAAAAATAGGTATGCTATAATAAGCTATTATTATGTACCAGATGCGCTGGGTAGATTAATATTACTGAATTAATCTCAATGTTTAAAAGCTCATTACTTTTATATAAACATTATTGATTTACTTTACAAGAGAGAGGTGAGGAGAAAGTAAGTACAGAGGAAAGATGAGAGAAAAAAAGAGGACAGAATAGATGGACAATGACAAAAAGACCAGAAAGAAACTGGTTTGTGCAAAACTTAAGTTTCTTTAATTTAAAAACAAGTTGGTTTTCATTTTAATCTCTAGTTATGTGAATGGTATTCTTCTTTCTTTTCCTTTCGTCTACTGATGTCTTTTTGCATTTCTTTTCTTAATCAGACAGTGCAAACTAAAAATGGCTTCTGTGTTTATATCCCTTGGCAAGCATGTGACATGGTTCACAAGTGATATTGGGCTGCAACGTCACGCAGCATCCCAGACAAAAAAGGTCTATACTGCAACTTCTCAGCCAAGCAGTGCTGGCTCCTGTGTTACATGTTTGATACACACGAAGACATTTTGCCTCACTTTATGGTAAAAATGTTGTTAAAAATCCTGTTAAACATTATCTGATATATGACTTCTGGCCCCCGTTAAACACAAATGCCTATATGTCTATATACATCCATTCATCCATTTTCTACCGCTTTTCCCTTAACGGGGTCGTGGAGGGGCTAGAGCCAATCCCAGCTCACAACGGGCGAGAGGCAGGGTACACCCTGGACAGGTCGCCAGTCCATCACAGGGCAGACACACAGAGACAAACAACCATGCACACACACACATTCCTATGGGCAATTTAGAGTCTCCAATCAGCCTATCCCCAAGGTGCATGTCTTTGGACTGTGGGAGGAAGCCGGAGAACCCACACTAACACAGGGAGAACATGCAAACTCCACACAGAAAGTTCAACCCCCTGGGCTCGAACCGGCAACCTTCTTGCTGTGAGGCCACAGTGCTAACCAACTGTTCCACCGTGCAGCCACCTATGGGTCAAGTCTTAAAGAATTAAAAGTGTTAGCAGGCTTTATGAGGGAAAGCCTGAGGAAACACTCATTAGACTCTTGTAGAGCATGAATAATTTTCGATTCACCAATCATCACACACACAAGGATGTTCGCAAGCTATTAATATATGTTGTCTTTGCTCTTTTTTAATGCCAATGCTGTAGTGCAAGTCTGAACATGGTTCAAATGACAGCTTAAAGAGGATGTCTGTGATAAATTATTATGTATTTTTTTATCTTTCTTGGTTGAAGTGTTTGTGTTACTTAAGACCTAAATCATGTTTTGCTCATAATCCAGCTTGACTGAAAATACCGGAATACATCAGGGGACTGAAATAAAAAAGCTAAATGAAGTGTATGCATTTTGCATTATTATACCCAGTTTTCAGAGAAAATCCCAATTTCTACTAAAACAAGACAAAATGTCACCAAAAGAGCGTCAGAGACATTCATGAGAAAAAAACTAGGATGGAAATGCACCCTCTTTAATTATTAAAAACAGGCATCAGAATCAAGCCTATTTTTCATCTCAATAGACTAGAGTCCTGCAGCTTGAGCACCCTGCACCTTCATCCTAATCAAAACATTTGCATGGTGTGAACGAGGACTGCTTAAATACAGTGATTCATTTTCAAATAGCAGAAGAATACAACAGCCAATAACTACAAAGAAAACAGTGGTTTAAATAATGCACAGCCATCTTTCCAAAGACCCCCCCTTCTGTTGTTCTGTTGGAGCATATGTGCTACATAGCAATGTGTGGTGTCTTTAAATAACGAGGCGATGCACATGTTTTACCACTTTATCTTTGTTAACAAGGCAGGACCACATTATAACGTTGCTTACAGAGAAGAACCTCCTAGCCTACCAGAGCATGCGCAGTAGGAATCCTTGCTGGGTATGGCAAGCAAGTATGGTCAACTTGTACAAAATCAAGCACTGCATTAATACACCACACAATGCATGCACATGTAACTAATGTCAGATAGATAACTGAGCATGACTGCATTAATCATACTTAGTATTATCAACATGAACTACTACAATTCTAATTTCCCTCTGGGATCAATAAAGTATTTTTCATTCATTCATTTCATGAACAAATCACTCATGTGCTCTGGACCTTTTAGTTTACATGTTTATTTGTTTGAATAATGTGTCAAATATTAACAGTGATGTTGTTATACCACAGGATAGAAAATGCCTAAATGTGTCTTTTTAAAATGCAACTCTTTGTCTATACATGCAACAACACAACATATTGCAAAAAGCACAAATCACTCTCTAAAACAAATGTTATGGAAAACCATTTCTACAGGATATTATGAAATTATAAAAACCATTGTGATTAAATGTTATATTAAGTGAGGTGTCACTAATGATTAACTAACATATAGTTTTAAGGAAATCTAAACTCTAACAATATCTATTTTTTCTCCAAATAAGTTTAGTCAATTCTGATTCTGATTATTATAATTATTATCATTATAAAATAAAAGTGAAAACCTAACAAATTTGACTTTGTATTGTTTGATGGCAAAAATAGACTACCACAGTTCCATCCCATGTTGTGTTTCCACATAAAAAGAGAAAACATCTACAGTCCAGGCTTTATTTACTGCAACAGCATTTTGAAACTACTGTAGTTACAAAACACAAAAGAGCACTTGCCTTTGTCTGCATTAAACTGAATTGACTTTTATTTTATTTGACAGCATTTAAATATTTTCACTGGAACATGGAAATTCCTTTGCTTAAAAGTAGTAACACATTGGATCTTTTTCCCTACATTCTAAAAGTAAAAGAAATGATGGCTAAAGGAAAAATGTCATCTTTACAAACTAGATCTTCAGTTATTTATTAATTATAGTTGCTAAAATAAGTTTGACAAGCGGATGAATGATAAGATGTTCAAAGTTCATAGGTCTTTTCAGATGTGCTGTTCTTTATCTCAAGTTGTTCTAAAAGGACTTATAGACTTAGACTATAGATTTATAGTGTTTTGTATGGTTTGGTTTGTGCATTAAAAACTATGAAAACATTCTTTTTTGAGTGTTAATCTAATAATTATATATTATATATATAGGCATTCTATATATTCATCTCTCTTCTCTCTCTCTCTCTTTCTTTATCCTCTCTCTCTCCCCTATCTTCTCTCTCTTTCTTTCT
>JBAMHV010000013.1:19295692-19306543 GCA_037177535.1 Pseudomugil gertrudae
TTTGGTGTTTCTTTTTATAAACTGATCAGTTGTGATATTTAGAAGTGGCTTTCTGCCAATAAAGCATTTTTTTTTTTGTCAAACTGTTGTCTGTCTTATCTATATTCCTCCTCAAGCGAAGCACGGCGCAATTTGAGTCTAAAATTACTAACATAATCCAAAAGATTCTATTCAGTCCCTTCGCACAACCATTTTTCTTTCAGTAACTTTAAGGGTCCACATATAGTGTGTGCAAAAACCAACTCGGCAGGGCTGAAACCCAAAGACTCCTGAACCACCTCTCGTATGGCAAACATTTGAAAGTGTACCCCCTTGTCCCAGTCTCTCTCAAACTCCAGACAATATGTTCGAAGCATGGTTTTAAGCGTCTGGTTAAAGCGCTCCAGCGCACCTTGGCTCTCACGGTGGTAAGCACTGGAGTGGCAATGCTGTATACCAAGCTGCCTTAAAACTTGTGCAAAAACCCTGGACATAAAGTTTGTGCCCTGGTCAGTCTGCACACTCCGGGGCATGCCAAAGAGCGAAAAAAACGTGGTCATAGCTTTTACAACCACCGGAGTAGTGATTTTACGCACTGGAAAAACCTCTGGAAAGCGGGTAGCTGCACACATCATCGTGATCAGGTACTTGTTACCAGACTCTGTGTGAGGCAGCGGACCCACACAGTCCACCAGTACCCGCTCAAACGATTCACACACAGCAGGAATCGGGTACAAGGGAGCGGGATGAATTGACTGATTCGGCTTTCCAGACACTTGACACACATGACAGGTTTTACAGTAAAACGCAACATCACCTTTAAATCCCGGCCAAAAAAATGATGTAGAATACGATCGCATGTTTTCCTTACGCCTAAATGCCCTGCCAGGGGACTATCATGAGCCAGCTTCAATATCTCGCCATGAAATGGAGAGGGAACCACAACCTGCGTAACAACGCTCCACTTCTCCACAGGAGAGACATTTAAAGGCGTCCATTTACCCTTTAACAACCCGTCTCTCACAAAATAACATGAAGACATGGCTTCAGCCTCAATAGCAGAGACAGCGCCGTCAAACAAAGAAGTCAAGGACTCATCAGCTTTCTGGTCCACAATCAACTGCTGTCAGGACAGAGACAAATGTTTTCGACATCAGGCACTTTTAGAAGAGACGGAGGAGGGGGCCTCATAAACAATAATAGGTGCACACAAAAAACTGTCACTCAAATCCACCTTGTTGTTACCAGCCTCTTCCACGCGTGATGGCACAGGAAGTAAAGACAGTGGGGTATTTCTGTGCCAGCTCATCAGGGCGAGCACTCACAACAGGAACAGGTGTCAGGTCCAGCGTAACCAGCACTTTCCCTCCAGCCAGGTCATTCCCCATGATCATTGACACCACTCATTGGAAAACCAGGAAGCACGCCAACTACAGCCTCGCTAGACCACAGGTCCGAGTGGACCACAATATTGTGCAGGGGGACACCAATGTCCTCCATATTAAAACCGCGCACAGGAACATCAGAACCCACAGCAGTCCTGTCATTAAGAGGCAAAACCCCTTTGAGAATGAAAGACTGAGAGGCTGTTGTATCCCGTAGTATTTTAATAGGCACCTTGTCACCGCCACACAACGACACAAACCCATCCATGACAAAGTCTGCGTAACCACAAACCCCATTAAACACAGGTGAGTCGCCAACATTGTCCACAGTTTTCACCAGCACGACCTTCCGCTTTAGCACCGGACAGGGAACAACAATGTGTCCCTTCTTCTTACAATAAAAACACAACACATTATTGGCAGCTGTTGAGCCACGTCTCTCAGATCTAACCTCAGCGGGCCTACCGCTGAACCCGGAAACTGACACTGGCTTAGCAGGCTGAAATACGCGTCGCTCATCACCTTCGCAGCATCCATTACCACGGTCAGATTTATTTAAGCCGAAGGGACGCTCCACAAAGACAGTCTTGTGAGTTAACACGTACTCATCAACAAGCACCGCAGCTTCAGACACATCAGTAGCTCTATTTTCATTTAAATACGTGGCTACATGTTCAGGGAGACCATTCTTAAACTCCTCCAACAATATCAGTTGCCTAAGTTGAGCAAAACTTGTAACGCCTTGGGAGGAGCACCACCTGTCAAACAGTATTTCCTTCTCCCTGATAAACTCAACAAAGGTCTGATTTTGATGCCTCCGCAGCCTACGGAATTTTTGCCGATAAGCTTCGGGGACAAGTTCATAAGCACGAAGAACAGCAGCTTTAACCTTATCAAAATCAAGGCTATCTTCAGCTGATAAAGACGCATAGGCCTCCTGAGCTTTCCCAACCAAAGAGCACTGCAACAGCAGCGGCCACACTTCCTTCGGCCACCGAAGCTTCAGTGCAACACATTCAGACACCGTAAAGTATTTATCCACATCACACTCATTAAAATGAGGAACCAGACGAACATTCTTACTCACATCAAAATCCGTAGATCCAGAACGGGGACCAACCCCGAGCTCCAACTCACGCAGCTAAACCTGCGCCCGCTGCTCCAACCTCCTCTCCTCAAAAAGCAGCTCCTTTTCTCTCAGGGCGAGCTGCACCAATTCCACCTCAAGCTCCTTCAAACGAACCGTGTCCTCCAAAGTACCAGACAAAGACAAACTAGGACTTTTGGGTAAAACCGCAGGCTGGAAGATGCCCCGCTGAATAAAGGCATGGCACAACTTCACAACAGCCTTCTTAGCTTGCTTAGACACAGTGACCTCGCAACGCCCAGCAATCAACAGTAACTGGTCCTTAGTGCAACTGTGGAGCACCTCCAAAGTGGGCTCCTTAACAAACTCCTCAAGGTCATACTCCATATTCAACCCCGATTCAACCCAGCCAAATCCAGTAGCCAACGCACAAACCACAAAGTTAAAAACAAAACCCACACAAGCACTGACCAGAAAAAACAACCAAAATCGCCCACACGCCCCAAAATAGCAACATACAGGCCCGAAACAGCCAGCAAAGAAACCAAGTACATACAAATGCCACAACAAAAGTTACCCACAACACACAAAAGGTAACCCAAAGAGACAGCAAGGCAATGTACGCAAAAGGGTTTAGACAGACGAGCCCTCATTAAATATGTCACGCCCAAGGGAGAAACATATTTGAAAAAGACACAGGAAACAAAAGGGTTTGAGTAGTTATTTTTATTAAAAACTTCTTCAGACGGGATGTCCTCTATAAAAAACCCCTCCCGTGCCCAAAAGTATCAAACAAAAGCAGGACCTGGTGAGCCGGCCAAACTGAACAAACAAAAGACGAGATGACAGGACAACCCTATACAGGGCTGTCGAAGCTGTCACCTCTACCTTTACCTCCCTACCCTAACGCAAAACAACCCGCAAACTAACCTGAAAGAAACACAAACAAAAACAGGACTGCCGGTCCCATATCAGGCCAAACAAAAGAACCCACGATCCACCAAACGCTGCGGCCTGCAGCATGCTTCCGGAGCAGCCAGCAACGTAAAGAGTGGGAGGTCTGGAGCGCACAGCTGTGAAGATAGAAAAAACGCCTTTAGCCTACCATAAAAATCTTTGGAACCAGGCTGTAAACACGTATATTTCTGCCGTAAAAACTGCGTTTTTAACATGGGGATCTATGTAAATTGCTCTGTTTTGGAGCCAGTCCCTAGCGGATGAGGGCTGAACTGCAATTTTTAGCACTTCCGTATTGGCTTAACTTTTGCCCACCCGAGGTTGCCGCTTGGACGCAACAGACCAGGAAGAGCTGGATGGGGCAGTAATTGATAACTGATCTGAGGCCCAGACGTCTCGAAATAATTCACTCCCCATTAGACATATAAGCCTCCATCTGGTGGTTATTCATTTTTTCAGTAATAATCTACCAGAACCTCTCGTTTTGAGTTGATCTTCAACTTTGAATCATAGCAGGAATACACAATTAAAGTGGTTGTGTGAGGAAGTGGGTTCGTAGCTCTAGTCTCAAACAACCGCTGGACACCGGGGACTGTGGATTGTATATTTGGCATATCAGAGAAGTAGTTACATCTGGACCAGCTCTATACCCTCTTCAAGGTCCTGGAAAGGGAGGTGGGGGGGGGTCTACATGTCTACATGTGTTTTGTGGATTTGGAGAAGGCATTCGACCGTGTCCCTCGGGGGCTCCTGGAGCCTCCGCAAGTGGCAGACTGCATCCTGGATGGGTCATAAGTCCATGTATGTATATATTTAAAAAGGACAAAAGAAAAAAATGGATGGATGGATGGATGGAAGAAAGACAGAGTTCCTTATGGTACAAACTTACATCATCAATGCTGTGATCACACCATCATATCCTCATTACAATTAATGGACATATGTCAGAAATTTCTTTAGCTGTAGTAAATTAAATATTTAAAATAAAGGGTTTAAAATTAGAAACAAAACGTAGACTAAATATTGATTCCTGATGCTGAGGTTGGAGTCTCAGGATGTTAAGCAAACCCAATGTCCTTATGAAGCTCAGTGGTTCAGATTCTGTGCTGCAAGTAGATCTGCTAACACAAGGTTTTCAAAGCAACCAAATATGTTTTAATTGATTCAAGTGACTGTTAGAAAAAGAAACTTAAACAATAGATGTAAATAAAGAAAAGCTTATTATGTTTCACTTTGCTTTATCTATTTGTGCCACTGCAATCTTCCAAATTTTCTATATGGACTAATCAAAAATCAGTCTGGTAATCTAGATATTAAAATTGTGTTTAATGTCAGAAAATACTGTCAAAATATGTAAATGAACCAGTGTCAACCAATGTAAGGTGTGGAGGACATGGATACAAACACAGGCTGAGAAGAGCAAGAGGCAGAGCAGAGGTCTGAACTAAAAGCAACATAACGTACTTAATACAAAAGAAATGAAAGATAAAATGCACTTGAACGTATCCTCATGCTAACTCGGCCAATGTTATTACACCACATCAGAATAACACCGACATGCAAAGCCTGCCGAGTTCAACTTATAATAAAAATACTATTTGGACATTAATTAAAAAGGTGCACAAACGTGTAATAAATCCCATTTCACTGTTGTTGGTAAGCTAAAAAAAACTGGAGAGATAAGAAAAACAAAAATATGATCAGAGTGAACAAACTCACCTAATTTTCTGGTGAGATTTGGCTTTAATAGTTTAGAAAGAAAAAAAATGTGGCCAAAAATTCATCTACCCAACTTTTATCTATTGCAATGAAGGGTCATGCGTAGTTGAAGCCTATCCCAGTGATCATCTTTTGTTTTCAGAATTAATACGAGACTTTATGATGGCTGCTGTATTTAAAATAAGATATTAGAAAGTTATATAATATATAAAATAAATAAGATGAAAAAATCTGAGCTTTGTATTAAAATACTTGGTGTGCGACAACAACTGCAGTAGATTGAGTGACGTGCGGCAGGTATTGCAACATTTCTGTTATGTCAGACAGTAATGATTGAATAAATAAAATCTAGTGGCACTGCACTTCAAAAAAAGAGAATAAATAGCTGTGTTTTAGCAGGTATCAGTGCTGATATCAGTTATCCGCTCTACAGCCCCTTCATTAAGTACACATAGAGAGTACTCATTTGGAGCATGTTTGCTTTCAGAACTGCCTTAATCCATTGTGTCATAGATTCAAGAAAGTTTGGAAAGCTTTTGTTTAATATTAATATTTGTTTAATATTTGCACGATTTAATTTCTTCAATGTAATTTCTTTCTGTTTCAATGTAAAGCACTTTGAGCTGTTCTGTACATGAAAGGTGCTATATAAATAAACTTGCCTTGCCTTGCCTATTGGACTGAGATCTGGTGACTGTGGAGGCCATTGGAGTGCAGTGAACTCATTCTCATGTTCAAGAAAGCAGTTGGTGATACTTTGAGCTTTGCAACAGGGTGCAGTCAACAACCAGGCTACCTCCACCACCAGCTTAACCATTGCTACATGGCAAAGTGGATCCATGCTTTTATTGTGTTTTCACCAAATTGGACCCACAAATTTGAATGTGGCAAAAAAAAGAGGACTTTTCAGACCGTACAACAGTTTTCTTATTTTTTTGTTGACTTATTTAAGAGAGTTTGAATTGTAGCCATAGTTTCTTGTTCTAAACAGACAGGACTGGCATGCCGTCTATCTTCTCTGACCTCTGCTATTAAGTCAACGTTTTTGTCAAGAAAAATGCTGCTTACACTTCTTGGATATTTTCTCTTTTTCTTTACAAAACCTAGAGATGGTTATGTGTGAAAATCAGCCAAGCCCTGAAACACTCACAGCAGCCTGTCTGGCTCCAACAATGTTGTCACTCATTCAAAATATTTTATATCAGCATTTTTCTCCATTCTGATGTTTGGATTTCAGGAAGTTGCCTCGGCCATGTCTATATGTCAAAATGCATGAAATTGCTGCCATTCCATTAGCTGGATAACTACTTGTGTTAACAATAAATATAGTTTCTAAAATAAAAATAGCTCGAGTGTGTACATAGGTGTAGATTCCATTATTTACCCTCAAAACATATTTTAAAATCATTATCATTTGGTATAAAAATTAAATGTTTGCATCAATTTAAGTGATCAAACTTTAAATGCATTGCATTCAATTTATCAACATGTTTTACTGCAAAATAGATACAGGCAAGCTTCAAATCTGTAGGTTTCCTCTTTGGGTGAAAATCTCAACCATTTTAACTCAGCACATTCCAATTTACCTTTAACCTTCCTCCCCACACACACACCTCCACACATTGTGTCTTGTCGACTGCTGCTGTCACTCTATTGTCCATCATACAGTGCTTTTGAGCAGTTCATCCCCATCCTAATGACCCCCTCAGGGACATGAAGTCACTGCAATGACTTCCAGCTTCAAGTGAAACAGCAGAAGCAGTGACCAGTGTGGTGCTCAGTCTTGTCCTAGAAGATCTGATAGGAGCCCGCTTGCAAAATCTTCACTCGGAAAAGAAAAGAAGAGTAAGTTGGCCTCTTGCTCTCTAAAGCACTATATCTTTGTGCTCCTAATGGGGTAGAAAAATAAGCAGAAGTTTCTGACAGCAACTCTGACTCTGTGTTAGTCTGTAATATACATTTCCCTTAATGACAAATGTATAACAACTTATGGGAATAGGACAAGTCAGCAAAGAGTCTGCTGCAGTGTTAACGATGCTCCTTTTTACATTCAAACTTGTGACTATTTATATCCCAAAGGCAAGAAAACAGGCAATATCCTTATATGAATGAGACATATATTATTCAACAAGCGAAAATACAGTTGTAAATATTCCAGATGCATAACTGAAACCTGTGAATTATAGAAGGAACCGCAGAGAGCAGCAACCTGAGTTTCAAGGATGAATTTTGAAAAGCGTTCTTTGACTTTCACACCATGAAGTCATTTAAATGAGATTACACTGTTAAAAACAAACTCTGTTTTGTTTTGAGCTGAAACAGATGCAGCATTAATCATATTTACTCATATTTAACTGGCAGGTTAAACATCACGACTCATAAAAGTCATTTCAGAGCATTTGCTGTGACATATGTCAGAAAGTGTAAAACTATACCCACTAATGTGTTGTCCTGATGATGGCTCTGTACACCATTAAAGACAGCAGTGATGTGATCCTGAATATCTTCAAAATATAGACTGATTTTCTGGACTAGATCAAGTTTACCACTAAATTCAATGCAGAAACTAATTATCGGGATAACTGGTTTACCAATTCTCAAGAAATTCTGGCCAAATGTGAACACTGAATTTAGCACAAAACTCCTATTTTTGGATTAATTTTCAAGACATTTTTGTCTAATATATCTATGGATCATTTAGATATCTTTTCTGCTAACTAACTAAAACTAATGACTGGAAAGAACGCCCAGTAAGATTATTTAAATGCAATATTTAACCATATATATTAATACATAAATAATAGTTTTAAATGCTGGCATACGGTGGGATAAACAGTAAAACAGTGCATGGTAAGCAGGATTTCTTTGAAACTAACTTATAACTCATCTCAGTATCGTGTATAACTCAACTCTGGCAGACTTTAAAAGCTTTGAATGTGCAATTATTTCTATAAGTCTGAGTGATTTGTCTTACATGTGTGCTCCAACTTCCCAAAAGCAGCAACTCTTGAGGAAAACAAACATGTGCTTAGTCCTGTCGCTCCACTTCTGTGGCAATTAAAACCCAAAAGAATCATTGAAATCAATTAAAATCATGTCCAGGCTGTCACACGCCTGACACATTGCAGCCTTGTCTGGCTTCAGCTCCACGCCGACCGGTCCCTGTTATGGAAATACAACTGTCTATTTTGGGATGAGGCTGTGAAAGAAGCAGCTCATGCAACTCTGCCACCCGTCTGCAAGGTTGGCATTAATCAGTTTGGAAAACAACAGCGTCTATTCAGGTGTCTTCTTTTACATTGTTGCTGATGACAGCTGCACCTGTGTATATGCTTATTTGTTGTTGTATGTGACATATTTCAGGGTGATGTCGGATCATGCAAAGACTTCTAAGGATAGCTGAGATTCTGTAACTGTTTGACATAAACAGTGTCTAACAGCTGCACGATAAGCCACATTATTTCATGCTGTGTAAAGAGAAAACATGAGGGGAAATCAAATGAATTCTGTTTTCTTTTAATTAATGGTGATTCAAATTTAGATCCACTCTGATGTGCAATGAAAATACAATATTTTAGGTCATCTATGACTGTAGTCTTATTGGTTACAGCATTAATCTACGTCATACCTTTACACAAAGGATTGGTTTCCATTATCAAACTCTGTGCTTTGATCACAATGTTCCTCTTTTTGTCCTTTAAACAAAAGAGGAATGTCTATGCAGAAAGAGGAGGAAGAGAGAAGCCCCTATAGGCCTAATAAAAAAAAAAGCGGCATTAAGCTTCTCTAATTAAACTGAACTCTCCCCTTATGAAGAGCGAGCATGACTTTGGGGACAAAACAGAACCTCCTCCGATCCTCTTTAGTTTCAATAAAGTCTCCTACAACTCCTGTATTACAATGATCAACAGAAAGCAACTATTCTCTGTTGTAAATAGTTATTATTTGATTAGGCTGGCTATGGTCGAATGATTTGATTTCATTGTGCTAAAGGACACCAAAGTCATTTGCAATCCTATGTAGCCTCAATGAAAGAACAAAATAAAAAAAGAAACAAGCATATACTGATTAAATGAATTACACAAACATCCTGCTGCATAAAATAAGGACCATTTTTCAAGTCTAGCTAAGTAAACATTTTTTCTGAGTGGCACATCACATTAATGTTTACTGTGTTCTCTAGAATGCAGCTTGCTTTTCATTCACCTTGCATGCCATTCTTTTTGCTGTGAGGGAAACGTCAAGCTAAATTATGGAAAAGATGCTATGTTTGAAAAGCAAAACTCAACAACATGGCTGCATTTTAGAACCTCAGTGTCACAATGTCCATAATCCTCTTTATATGCTTGTAAATTATTGTTTTAAAATGGACAAAACTTGGAATAAAATCACTCCATCCTTATTTGATAATTATCTTTAAACAGAATGAAGGGAAAACATTTTCTTGACATTTTCCTGTAACTTGTGGTCTTTTAATGTGAGCACAGACATTTTAACAACTGTTTATTCATTCATTGAATCTATCCTGACTTTAATCACCATGTCCAGATACAACTTCCTCTCCAGTAAACACACAACACATCTGTCCTGCATCACTAAACAAGGCAGTAAACTCACCACAGACACCACCGTCAGTCCTGTATGAGAAGGCAGTGTTAAGAAAGGACATCCAGATCACTGCAGACCTATCTCATCCCCTACATACAGACTTTCAGTTACTCCCATCAGGACGGACACATTTGCCTGGAAAAATGCTTACAAAAATTTATTTGTCTCCTCGGCAAACACATTTTTTAAACATTTAAAATGCTTCTTTATTTTGTAGTATGTAGGTATGTATGTGAACACTTTTTGTATTATAATTGCAAGTGCAATGAAGCCTTATCAAAGACAAATTTCTGTCTCAGTGAGATGGACAATAATGATTTATGTTAAAGGCAGCATGACTTCATCCGCTGTGCTTCAAACAAAGAATAGATGTACTTGAATAAATAGACCATATAGGTAAAAATAAAAATAAATACTATTTCAGCTAAATGTTTATATATTCACTGGCTGGTCAGTGACATACAATTTAATATTAAGGTATCTGTGGTCACACTGCATATTGTGAATAATGTGAAAAGCTTATTAATAATGGACCACAAGTTTTTACCTTTGAATACTCATTGAAACCCAATTCCAGTAAGTATTGACATATTAACACCTTCACGCAACTTTTAGACTTTTCAGGTTTCTGATTGACCTTCACAGCTCCTATTGATTGTCAGGTTTTAATTACATTATTAACAGAGGGAAAGTGCCCTCGAATAACCTTGCTCTGCTTTTAGTGCTGCTGTTGTTTTAATTTTCTTCAATTTGAGAATGCTAGTCCTGAGGCTGCTGATTAAAGAGCAATGCTTCATCTATAACTTCAATAATGATGGCCAGAACAAAGGTCTGACTTACTCTGGTAAAGGTTATTCTTTTTTATATACAGTGTATCTATCATGCACTCTTACCTTTTTAACTTTGTGTATTTTTATTTAATACTATGATTATAGTTGTATCCTTATTGTAAATGTTACAGAGAGTAGCTTGATAAGTTTGTTATTTGCTTCAGATATATAATGAAATACTGAACTGTTGTCACTAAGAAAGATAATATTGAATTAAAGCCACAAGTGGCCTCAACGGGTTCGAGCCCCCTGGCACCGCCACCCTTGTAACACTCCTGTTAATGCA
>JBAMHV010000013.1:19344351-19359615 GCA_037177535.1 Pseudomugil gertrudae
CTTTTATACTGCTTTCCTTGCACTGACACTGGGGATGGCTTAATCTCGTTGTACATGTGTATAATGACAATAAAAGGTATTCATTCATTCATTCATGTAGACATTGTTTAATATAGAGCAACCCATGCATGTTACCATCTCACAATTTTCAAACTACTATGTTTGAACATGCAGATAAATGTAACTGTGTTTTTATTTTAAGTTTGGGGTGCAAATTTTATGATTTAATTATGTTTCTCTCCAACTCATGATCAAGGTTAAATGTGTCAGTTGTACAAATCACAACCCAGATGTATGAACAGAATATTAAAAGCAACATCCCTCTGAAGTGTGTCGCTGTGCCTTAGTAGGCAATTTAGACTGTCCTTCAACTTTGCATTTTGACAAATCACTTTTGACACATGACCTAAGCATAAAGAATCCAATTCACTTAAGGGGGGGTAGAGGGGGCGGCCAAGACATATGTTATCAGTTTAAATCAATTTAGTATGACAATGACAATACAAGACTTGATTCAGGGCAATAATATTTCATTTGAGACAGTTAGCATTTTATTGAAAACTTGCCTTGTTTTTCTGCCTTTAGAGTTCATCCTCCTGTTAATTTGCAACATCTTTACAGACATGGGCCAAAAACACTGCATGATTTGACTCAGTAATGTAACCACTAGTATTGATTTCTTTGTTTTCCCAGTAAAGTTTTTCAGTCAATGTCAAGACCCCATTGGATGGACGGAGAATAATTACCTCTGTGCAAGAAGAATACTTTCCTCGTTTTTACAATGCGCAACTCAGCCTGATGTAACTGCAACAGATACAGCAGGGTTTTCAAGGTCATTGGGAGCATCGGTATAGATGAGCCAAAGTCAGTGCTAATGGAAGTACAGTAATAAAAACTGGCACAGTTGAATCATTATGGTGACTTTCGTCAGCTGGGGATTTAGTCAGTTTCCTTTTCTCTAATATTTTATACATATTGTCTGAACTCTCACACTACTAAACAGGATTTCTGTATTCCCCATATTGCATTCACACACCCCCACTACTGTTGTGCATTCCAGTGGTCTCATATTTCTAAGCGCTCGAGAGTAAGGTACATCATTACCAGGTAGGGCCCGTTCCAGTAGCACCAACTGGGAAAAATGGCTCCAAAATAGCTAATATGTGAGGATCTACAAATGCTGCATAAAAAGAAAACAAATCCTTTGTAAAAGTGCATCATGTGAATAGCAGCCAGTTTAGGGGATTTGGGTTAATACATTTTTACACAATTTTTTAAAATGAACAATCCTGTAAAAACAAGGTAATTATCAATAACAACTCACTGCTGTTTACACTTAAAACATAATTAATATCCTATAAAGAATTGTAATGAAGACAACAGTGTAATGCACAAGGTACTGGGGGCTTCCATCTGGAATATCTGAGTACTGGGGAGGTTACAGGTTCCCAGTGCAGAATTCTGAGATCACTTTGTCAGTTCCAGTGAAAAATTCTCAGAAATCTGAAAGCAACTAAAACACAGAATTACTCATGTTCATTTTCAGTCAATCCACGATACATATAGGCAGGATACAGATCAATCTAATTATCAATAATATTTATAACAGGACTGCTATTTCTATCGTGTGATACCAGCAGGATGAGATTAATATTTTTTACAGAGTATTTTGTGGACAAAAAGACAAAGAATGTGATGACAGCCAACCAATAGTAGTTAATTTAGTTAATCTGCATGCTTCACTTTATTTTCTCAAATGGTTGTATGTGATAAAAGGACCAAAAACATTGTTTTTAATTATCATTTATGTTTTGTTATTTTAATTTTATGTTTTCCAATTACATTCTTAGTTTTTTCATAGTTAATAAATCATATTGTTTGACAAAAATCTTTGTATGTCATAAGCTTTATCTATAATATTTACTTGGCATTGGATTGATAGCAGTTTGCCGTACCACCTAGCCTACCGTGTATGTAAAGAGACCGCATATTTTAAACAATTTACACAATTTAGATGGATCCCTTCCACAGAAATATTGAGATTTAAACATTTCTATATTAATGCAAGTTATGAATGCATTTTAAAACAGCTAAAAGTGATTCACCAATAAAGCCCGATTTTGTCCCATTTTATACCCGTCAATAAGTGTATCCTAATTACTTACACCATGTGCAAGCTTTTTATTTATTTATTTATTTTAAAAAAACATAAATTATTAATAGTGTGTGTGAAAAGTCAAACATTTATTAACTTTTTTTTTACAGCAGTCTCCATGTGACTGACCCACATACTATCGTATCATTTATAGCTCATAACATCAATGGAGGGATTCCTTTGATTAGGTCTGGGTAATGGACAAGACAGAAATGCATTGTAAAGCACTATCATGTTGGCTCCTAATTGCCAGATGACTTTAATTAAACTTCAGGCTCTTATTCTTGACTAATCGCACAGCCTCACAGTACCGGGCTCTGCTTTAAATAGTGGCTGCATGATTTTAAGGATATGTCAGCATTTCATTAATAGTGGCTTGTTTCAAGAAGTGGCTCCAAACGGGACTCACGTGCATGCACAACTGAGACCCAAGTGTAGCCAAGTAAGACAATCCATCTGTGCTACTATTACAATTTGTCACTAAGGAGTATAAATCTGCGCGCTGTTTAAGAGTTACCTATTGCACTTCGTCTATCAATTATCACTTTGTTGCACATTATCATCCCACCATTATATCTCCTGTAACATGTGCAGGCACATTTGAAACAATGGTTTGTTCTTTATGGCTTCTATTTTATGCAACTACAACAGGCAGTGATTCCTCTCATGCACTAATGAGACTTTGTGCGTCCTCTGTATTTTACTTTTAATGATATAGATAAATATTTCTCCCAGCAGTCACATTGAAGGCACTCTGAGGAGAGGCTTTTATTTCTAGGGGTCTGGAAGTTAATACCATCCCTGTATATTTTCTAACCTTTAAAATGATGCCAGCTTTGCACACAAATGCCTTTGCTCTGCCTGTAACCTTTGGAAAATTGCAAACTGTGTGCTGAAATAATAGAAATTACTCATCAAGTACAGTGTATGATATGATAAGTTAGCACTGAACCAAAATGCAGAAGGTGCATTGGGCAGTGCAGCTTGTCTACTGTACATTAATTAGCTTGTATAGGGGTTTGTCTTGGTTTTGCCTTATGCAGCTACTTTGGGTGTACATGTTAGACCACTGCAGGCACATCTGCAACATTAAATATCAAGCATGACTTATAGAAATACTTTTTTAAAAAGTATTTCTTCAAAATTATGTTTTGCATTTTTAATAAATTTTGGAAGGTTAAGCTCTGAAAGAAGAGAATGATACAATTACATAAGACATCTACCTCCAAACATTATTCACGTCTTATTTGCACAAGCTCATTAACCACTGAAACCTTTGCAGAATAAAATTTTAATGACTTATAGTCCACAGAGTGAAGTAATATCCAGTTTGGTTGATAAAAACGGGGTTGCAAGTGTACCAATCAGTAAATCTGAATTTGTTTCAAGGTCAATAAACATTTTTACTTATTTATATTGTCATTAGAATTTTAATCAAATCAATCCCAAGAAGACTCATCGTGTTTTTGTTCATATCCTAGTGCTGCTTCTTAAAATGTAAAAATACAGCTCCAAATTTAGTTGGAAGTGATGGAAATTTGCCAGGTTACAGTACAGAGGAAAGAAGTGATGTATTGTGGAATGCTATTGGAAAATTATACATTCAGTCATGACATTTAAAGATCAATATCAACCAATTGATTCATTCATGGAGCACAGGAGACTTGCTGAATGTGTGTGACGGTATGGGAGAGCTGAAATGTCGGAGATGCCAGATCTGCAGGCCAGTAAAGAATTGTGTGGAGGAGCTGGAGGGAAAGAAAAGAAACTTAGGTGTGAAATGTGAGGATTTAATATTTGCAATGTTACATCTTCATAAAAACAAAGTGTAAGTGTTTCCACATAAAACACACAAGAATATCAAGGGAGCAGATCAGTGGTTGGTAAGTTTGTGACAGAGATATGTGGGGCACGGGGATATCACAGTTCCTCATCCCCCCAGTAAGAGTTGGGACTCCTACACTGGAATGAATTGGAAGATTTATTTTGGTGCAAAACTGGTTCTTTTGTCTCCATGGCAGGTTTACAAGTCACATGACATAGTGCAGAAGCCATGGCCGATATCTCACTCTTACTGCATAAAGCACTTGTGCTGTAGCAGTCTGAATACAACTGCTGGAGGTGAAGAACAATGAAATGAAAGAGTCCTTGTCTCTGCACTACATCTGCATTAACAGTGTGCAATTAAGTGATTCACTTCAGATGTCAGAGACTGCACATGATGATCTTCTGAACTAGAGGAATAACACAATTTCCCCCCAACAGTACATCTGTATATCTAAACAGCTGTGAAGCAGTGATAAAATGTGAGAAGGCAGATTAGGTGTTTGATGTAGACTTGTTACAGCTAACTGTTACAGCTTCAAAGTGTTTACAGGCATGTTACAACCCATTTGACAGACTAGGGATTTTGGGGTCAATAACAAAATGAAACCGGTAACAAAACTCAAAGATATAACATTATTTAATATAACTCAAATTTCCCAGGCTCAATAAATAACAAAACCAAAAGTGTTCACAGCCGGGTAATATCTATCTGGTAAATCAAAAACAAAATAATCACTATTAACAAAGAGTTGTCCTCACAACGAGGTTACTTTTAACAATTACAATTAAAACCAAAATAATTATGTACAAAATGTACCAACAAAAAGAGTTTCTTAAGGAGATATACTAAAGATAACAAACAACCAAAAAGGCTACACACAAATAGCTTCCTTTCTTCAATTAAATCACAACTGTGCCACAATATTAAAAAATGGAAACCAAAACACAAAAATCTAAACCACAAGGGTATTTTAAAGGTATCAATTACAGTCCAGTTATCAAAGTTCCACAAATCTGTTTAACAACAATCAGCGCTCACACTTCCAGGACAAACTGATCCTAGAGGACACAGCTGACCAAACTGCTGGTTATAAAGTCCATACGAAGTCCTGATTGGTCCTGAAGGAGGAAGTGCTGAGTGGGAGAGTCCAATGAATGACCAAGTTCTAAAAAGGGGATGATTAACAGGTCAGATGGATGATGGATGCTTGCCAAAACTGCAGCTCATGCTTTGGAGTGATTGCCTTGTAGTAGTCCATATGACATACATCCTCAGGCTAAAGGCCAGGGGGTGTAACAAGGCATAAAGGTTTTTGTTTTTTTTTTTTGTTTTAATAAACTTGGTAGAAAGTTACAGGAGGGTTATTTCTGCATTGTTTTTTGAAGTAACTTTTCCTGAACATCAGCAAGACCAATGAGGTCATAGTGGACTACAGGAGGTCCAGGAAGGCCGATCACACTACCGTCTATATATATTTGGGGAGATGGTTGAGCGGGTGGACAGCATTGGGTTCCTGGGCATCCACATTTCCTCTGACCTCTCCTGGTCACACTGCCTGAGTCCAGAAGAAGGCAAGACGCATTGCAACAAACCCCACCCACCCGGACAACAAACTGTACCGCTTCCATCAGGAAAGCGGAACAGGAACATTAAAACCAGCACAAATAGACTCAGGGATAGCTTCTTTTCCAGAGCTGTAAAAGCAATAACCCCCCTGCAGTGACACACTCACGTCCCACCCTCCTACAGGACTTCACACATACACCCTCCCCTGTCTAGCCACATACAAACAGCACTAAGTGCACTTTATCTACCTCATATTGTATTTATAGTTTTCTATCTCATATTGTATATTGTACTTTATATTTTTCCTCAGTGTGCAATTTTTATTTTTTTTTCCTGTTTTTAAGTCGAGAATCTGCACAAAATTTTGTTAAGCTTGCATAATGACAATAAAGGCTCTTGAATCTTGAAACTAACTCTTATACCATTGGAAAGGTTGTTATTTCCCCTTTAAATTTGTCCAACATTTATAAGGGAAATGCACTTGTGGGATGAGCTGCAGAGTTGATTACTTGGATTGCACCCATGAAAAACCAGCAGATTGCCTCCTTTTTTAAGATTAAAAATGTTATTCAACAGATATTTTACAGGAAAGGATGTATATTTATTTATGCAGTGTGTATCTTGCCTTGCATGCCTACCAAACAAAACAGTGAACTAAATTTCACCTAGCTGCCCTCAACAATCTCAATCAACTAGCTCTAATATCTTGTATCATACAAGTCCCTGAAAGACAGCTATTCGGTCACCAAGTAAGAAAGTTAGGCAATTTGAAGCCTCTATAGTATTTATTTATTTTCATGGAAAATGCCAGCATCTACCTGCGCTCGTGTAAACAAAGCAGACAGCATTGTGAGGATCATGTTCTTTGATTTATCCACTTTTAATACAATTCAGTCCAAGGGGTTATTTGAGAATCTTGTAAAAATACAGGTAGATGCCTCTACAACTTCCTGGATTATTTACTACCTTGCATACAGACCACATTTTGCGAGACTGAAATACTGTGGGTCAGAGAATGTGTTCAGCAGCGCATGAGCACCACAGGGGACCTATACATCTCACCACTCTGTAAACCTCAGACTTCCAATACAACTCTTAGTGCTGTCATCCGAAAAAAAAACAGGTGTAATAGTAATGGATGAAAAGCTTAGTACAAGGAACTGTTCACCCACTTTGTAGCATTGGGTGGAGTACTATTACCTCATCTTTTACGCTTTTACAATGTTTTTGCAAGTAAAGGGTTTGCAAGTTATGGCTATAAAACTGCTGCACCTCCTTACCTCCATACATGTCTTTAGTTTAGGCTTCAGGTAGTGTGTTGTATAGGTGCAGAGAGTAGCTACCCTCTGCTCATATATAATTTGTTTCCAATGTGAGCTCAGAAAAAGCCAATTTATTAAGAAGTTTCAGGGCTCCTCATCTCAGGCACTGCAGCCAAGAAATATAATTAATGAACATCCACTGTGTGACTATGCTTATATAGCCAACAACAGGAAGTTAAAAATTATATTGAAAATAAAAAACTTTTTAACCAGCTCAGCAGGAGGCTGTGATTCTTTCGAGCTGTTGGGCTCCTGGGGGACACGCTGCCGCGTAACAATGTGAAAGAAAGACAGAAACATTCTAGAAATGCTGGCGGAGTGCTTACAAGTATGCAGTCATTATAAGAGCGGCTATAGAACAAAGAACATTAATTATCCTCCCCACTCTACAGCATGTTGAAGTGATGCATTACTTGCAGAATATATAGCCTACAGCATGCTTTAGGCACACAGTTAGTGTGTGAAGGCGTCCATCAGTCTGAGTCTGACAGCTGGTTGAGATTATCGATTTTTATAAAGGAAGATTTGATGAGAGGTAAAGAAGCTCCCACTGCTTTTCTCCTTGAGACTTATGGGCTTTTTCATGTGTCCTTCTTTTACCTGTTCATGTATTGCATAAAATAAAATCAATAAAGAGAGTATAAGTTCAACTGTTATTGGACAGTTTGAACGAACGGCATTTCAAGTCTCCCTTATTATGCGCACTGTGTCATCTGTGTTAAATTCAATCCTTTGCACATATACAGTAGGTAAGGAAAGTGTTCAGTCCTCTTAAATCTTTGCACGGTTTTTAGTTTGAATCATTTACTGTAATCATAAAAGCTGATTTCTTTCCTCATTAACTCAGCACCACATTTTTAAAGAGAAACTGAACTGTAAATATTTTTGCATATTTGTTCAAGAAAAAAAATTAAAATTCAGACAAATGTGACACTTGTAAATCTAAATTAGGTGTAGTCCATTTATTGTAACCATCCTTGAGATGGTTCTACACCTTTATTGGCATCTAGCTGTATTGAAGTAATTTGACTAGACTTGATCAGGAAAGGCACATACCTACCTGAGAACTCACCGCTCAAAGTACATGTCAGAGCAAACGAGAACCATTTGGTCAAAAGAACAGAAATGTGACAAGGCGCAGATCAGGCCTTGGTAACAAAATCATTTCTGTTGTTCTTAAAGTTCATAAGAGCACAGTGACCTCCACTGTGCTTTTTGAAATCATTATATGTAGGCTATGTAGCAAAGATGAGTACAGGTGGCATATGTACAGAGAACAGGACATGTGTGCACAATTACTTTCCAATTTATGAAACAGCATGGGGACACATCCCACGCTTGTTTCTGTTTATAAAACAAGATCGACACTCAATTTGGCACACATGGGGAAGCGTCTTGTCACATCTATACAGTGGCTACAAAAGATCAGGTTCCTGATAAATATTAATTGATCTCATTTCCATCACGGTTCAGTTGGGAAAAAAGCCAAAAAGAGGGAGTTTTCTGGAATGTGAGGTAGAAAATATAATAGGTTGTGATGTTGTAAAATGTAAAATATTTCATTTGGTGGACACAGGATGGGCAACACCTGTACCACCTGAACCAGAAAGGCAGAGGTGTGTCAGCAGGTAACAGATGCTGTCAACGCGCCTCATCAGGCGACCGGACAGTTCCAGAAAGTAAAAAAGAAATGGATAGACGTTGATGTAGAGTGAAAAGCACCTCGCTGTCCATAGGAAGAGGATGCGTGCCACAGAGGGAGCTCACTGCTGCTCACTCCCACAGATTAGAAGCTGGCAGGAAAAATTGACAAGTCCACAGACTCAGTACACAGACTCCAGTGTATTTACTGTCAAAAGATTGTAGTTCCTGTGTGTCCCTGCTGAGTTTGCAGTGCAGTTGTCAGACAGGGTGAGGCCAGTGATTCCAAGTCACCTCATGAGCCTTCAGCTGCTGTTTTCCTGCAGAAGGACAATATCTGCACCATCAAGAAGGTGGTGCAAGAGTTTGGTAGAAATAAAGGCTGCCCTGGCAGAAATTACACAAAGATAAAAACTTGTGATTAAATAAGATTGCTCTACCTGTTGTGTTTTTAATCACTTCTAGACACTGTAGCGGTAGAATCTGGTTTTACTACGAAGGGATGGGTTTTAGGTCTGGGACATTACTTTTCTTTGATGGTTGTGACCGTGTTATGTAGCACATGCTCTCATTATCTTACACAACTTTGCTGGTGTGTAACAGGTTTCCTCTTATAGCATTGAGACACCTCCCCTGGCCCTTCATCAGTTCTTTTTGCTGATGTGGCTGGCAATAAAGGCTTTTATTGCATCATCTTTGTTGTCAGACAGGTGTGCATTTTCTGAAAATGAAATTACAATGATCAATCATTTGATTTTTGGCTTCTTAGGCTAGTTCAGGTTTAATACGTACGTGTGCTTAGGAAATTAGCTGCAAAAACAATGCCAAGCAAAGATGTCGACTCAAGGAAAACAGCTTTATTCAATGTGTGTGGAGCTCCATGAACTGAGAAATGGTGAGAAGTGGCTGGTGCTCTGCTTCTACGATCACAGGCTTGCAATAAATGTAATCGTAGAAATTTGAGCGAGTAAAAAACATGGTGCTAGCAAGGAGAACAACCTGTGACTTATGCCTCATGCACACTGACACTCAAACAAGACAAGCACAGATCAAGACTGTATTGTGATGCATCACATGTTAGTGCTGCTGCTTGCTGACATCATATTAGGATAGATCAGATGGGTTGGATAACTGATGTTTAAGTGCTTTAAAAGTATTTTGATGTTGCCCATCCCAGACCATTCTGGGCCCTTGAGGTACATGAGTTGTCGCACAGAAGCTGTTAGTTGATCAAAGTTTGAAATGAATTTTCAAAGATAAATGGCCATAACATGAAATCTCTATAGAGCTTTGACATCTGTTGGCATTTTATTGATAGCTCTTGTTTTGGAAGGATCAGTTTAAGTCCCTCATTAATGAAGACATGCCCCACATAGCTGACTTGGTTCAGTTAGAACCTGAACCCCGCAGGCTCATTTTTCTGCCTCAGTTTAGAACTTTTTTCGAGACTTTCATTATGGTTTTCAACCATTTTAACACCATTGACTATGCCATCAATGATGGAGAATTTGTTTAATTGCGTGTTTAAACACCTCACTGGCAGAGTTGAAGCCAATCGTCATCCTCAGAAAGCTGTAACGACCAAAACAAAAACTGAATGTGCTTAGCATGATTGACTTGCAATCAGACACCTACCAGGAGTTCTTTGCATCCAAAACAGAGAACTCTGTAGCATTTCACATGTGTGCAGCTTTCTCTTCAACAGTACGCATGGGGTGGTCTTTTCAGCACAGTGATCAGATTTCTGGAGTATATGCATATTCTAATCTCATCTTTGTCCTTTATGTTAGTAGCAATTATGGATGACACCCTATCCGTTGCTTCAGAGACTGAGTTGATGACACCCATTTTCTGCATTATGTCTAGCTCGACTTACTTTGTCTTTCATAGCCAAAGAAATACGATGTATTGGATGAACCACTGGTCTGACATCAGGATCAATGATGAAGAATGCAAACATTTACAAATGTCCCTGAAGGAAGAACTTCAACTTGAGCACACCTAAAGTCTTGAGTTTGCTGCTACCATAAGCAACAAAGTTCAAAAGAGACACACTCTTACTTGTTTGTCGATTTTTAGCTGTCAAATGTAGGTTTTGGAATTGCATTGCACTTAGCACCTGTGTCCACTTTCATCTCAACCAAAGTGTTACTGACACACAAAGTAACAAAAGCTTCAGCTCTGTCTTTTAGCTCTTTGTTGAAGGTTCATAATGTCTTCTTTTTAAACTTATTTGGACAGACTTTTGTTGAGTTATGCTGTCAACATAAAATGTTTCATCCCTGCTGATATCGGTCTTGTCCTGCTCTATTTGATAAAACGGCCGTCTGGAATGCAGAGTACTATACTATACAGTCATTTGGTGGATGCTTTTGTCCAAAGCGACTTACATATGCTAATCAAACATTTTAACCATAACTATTAACCTAACATGCATGTCTTGAGGGTGGGAGGACGCCGGAGTAAACAGAGAGAACCCACGCATACATGGGGAGAACATGCAAAGTCCACACAGAAAGGCCACTGGACAACCCTCCCCAGCCTAGGTTCAAATCAGCCACCTTCTGCTGTGAGGCGACAGCGCTAACCACTGCGCCACCATGCTGCCTCTGAACAGTACTCTGAACAGGCTGCCTAAATCTGCAGCACTTCCTGAAATGATTGATTGCACTGCTGATCAAAAGCTGGGCATTTGTGGCCTTTTGTTGTTTTTCGTATTATTATTATTATTATTATTATTATTATTATTATTATTATTATTATTATTATTATTATTATTATTATTATGCTATATGTGCACAGCTACTGCATTCATTTATGTGTTGAGTACCTGGCTTTTTTTAAACTGACTTTCCATTTTATCATGTCTATCTTTTCAACATTTGTGGCAGCATGTTGAGAAGAAGCAAGAGATTTGTTCTGCTCTTTGGTAATCCTGGACTTAAATGAGGCCCCAGCTCTCATGGGGCTGGTAAAAAAGCTAAAGAAAAACTCAAAAATCACAGTGGCTGAGATCCAGAGAGATGGGAAAAAAAGTACTGGAAGGTCACTCATTACAGCAGCCCTCCACAGGTCAGGACTTAATAGCGGAGCTACCCAATGGAAGCCTCTCCTTAGTGCAAGAAATTAAAGCTCATTGAATTTGCAGAAAAAAAGGAACACATAATGGAAATCCAGACTCCTGGTCTGGTGAGCAGTATGTGTGAAGCCCAATATAATCCTAAAAATCAAGCATGGTGGTGGCAGTGTTGTGCTGTGGGGGGTGTTACTCAGCTCTGGGGACAGGCCAACTGGTTGCAATGGAAAGATGAATCCAGCCAAGTATACAGATATACTGGAATAAACTTTTTCCAGAGTGCTCAAAACCATCAAAGGTTCACCTTCCAACAGGACAATGACCCTAAGAACACAGCTAAAATTACAAAGGAGTGGCTTTGGAATAACTCCATGACTTAAACCTCTGGAGAGGCCTGAAATGAGCTGTCTATCACTGTCCATCATCCAACCTCAGAGAAATGAAGAGAATCTTCAAGGAGGAAGGCCAGAGATTCTCCAAACCCAGGTGTGAAAAACTTTCCCAAGAAGCATCAAGGCTGCATTAGTTCAAAAGGATGCTTCTCCTCAATACTGAGCAAAGGGCCTGAACACTTATAGCCATATGATCTTTTAGTTTTTGTTCTTTAATACAAAGGCGTAAATATCTAAATTTTTGCATTTCAAAATGGGGTGCTGTATGTAAAACAGTGAGGAATATAATCTTCTTAAATTATTTTTGTAAATGGCTGCAAATTAAAATAGAGTGAAACATTTAAGAGGTTCTGAATGCTTTGTAAAGTGGAAAGTAAAAACCTGCACTAACATTTAAATAGTCATCACATTTGGTGATATTATAAATTCCATTTAAACTTTAAGAAGAAGACAGAAAAAAATCTTTGAACACTAGAATGTATAACTGTATTTTCATGAAGATCTACACCGTTATTATTGTTATTGACTCCTGCGCAGTTGATATGACATTCTCAGTTTGTGTTTGGAGATTTTCACCTCAGGGTGCAACAGTCCATCTAAATCAGGACTATAAATAAGTGCGGCATCGTGACTTTGCTGTCATGGTCCATAAGTTTGATGTGTGGTCTAATTTCCCTTGAAATTCCAGAAGGAAATTCGTAGGTGAAAACCTCATTCAGAATACCTGTAAGCTATGTATGCATACACACTGAACACAGTAAATCAACTTCTCTCTAGTTTCCTTTCCCATGTCTTCAAATCATTTTAACTTAACGGTGTTTTACAGTTATCCCAGAGAGAATGCTCTCCTTCAATTGAAGTCAAATTCAGTACCTTTTCATTGTAACCTGGAGTCACTTTGGGTTTTTTTATTATTAGTTTTATTTTGCATGTCCATTACAGGTATTTTTAACATCTGTGTTATAGGCAGATCATCCAAGCTGATGACATCATCTGTCTTCAGATAGCCTGAGATGTGATAATGCTCCTTGTGGATGATGCCACATGCATTTTATGATGGCTCGTATTGTTTGCCACCCTCACTTTTGCCCACAGACCTCAGATCTGGATGTCCACAGATTTCAAACTTCATTTGTTAAAACATACAAAAGCAAAGGAAGATTTAGTTTATTTGAAAATATAAAGAGGAAAATCAACCCCAAAATAAACTGGAAGGCTCCTGAGAATACTAAAAATGATCTTACAACAAAAAAGGGTCACTCAAAATATTTAGTCAGGTCATATTTAGTCAATGACAGAACATTGTTAATAAGGGATATGCATTAAGACACAAGCACATACACATGAAGCTGTAGCATAATAAGTCTCACAAGCTTGTTATCAATCAATTAAGAGGGATTACAATAAACTTAAGCTTTGATTTTAATACACAACATTTTCAATGCATTTGCTGTTTTCAAATCTTTTTTCTTTACAATGAGCTAAAGAGACACAAGCTTCTGAGGGATATTGGTATGAAGGTATTGTGATGTTTTCAGTGAAGCCGTAAACTATTCTCACCAAACAGAAGTCTGTTGAAAAAACCCTGAAAAGATGGCTTTGTCCAACATCTAATCAACATTGTAATTTGGTTAAAAAATGGAAATGTAAAAAGATTTTTTTTTCACAATGTGGAAAAGATGCTTAAAAGAAGCTGACCGCTGTACATGGCTGGAATATAACATATGCTCATGTCGTTGTAGACTAATATAAAACAGGTCCCACCACTGCAGGGTTGCAGCGTCTGAAACAGTCACTAAATCATCATGGAAAGAGCAGAAAATTTCACAAATCACCAATAAAAAAGAGAGAACACACACATTGCTAGAACACATGAAACACAGCTGAGACAAGGCTTGGACCAGAGACTCACTAACAATGACACAACAGTGCTTCCCACCACACCATCATTTTGCTTGGTAGAAATGTGAAAGGTGAAGACATATTTTCCACTACAAGGAATCAATGTCCCCTGTAAGCTGTTTCAGAAAATCAAAAGTGGCCCAAATTTCATTGCTTTCTACATGAATTTTCAGACGTGTCACCTCACTTGTTCTCTCACCATCCTGTCCATCAAGATGGCAAGTTGTTAACGCAGCTTCTGCTCACATAAAACCCAAACTGCTTTTGATATCAAAGCACGGTCAGCCAGAACCATGTCACGTTTGGGAAGGTTTCAGCAGACGTTTGCTGTTCTCTGGCATATGTTTATCCCTGCACTGCCTTCAAGATGGAAATGAAGGATTAAAACCCAATAATTAATTTCCTTTTTGTGCATTCATCACAAAGTTGCTGTTACCGAGTTCACCACTCAGTGAAAAAGTGGAAAGAAGCTTGTTTGTTTTAATATGTACATCTATCATCTTTATCTGGCAGGAGCATGTATTTGTGCATTTTAACATTGAAAGTGAAAGAATGGATAGAAATGAGAGCCAGGAGGAGGTCAGAAAGTGAAAGCTACATGTGTGGGTGAATTTGCTTGTTGAAATAAGTATCTACGGTATATAAGTCCATTTATTAGCTTCCATTTAAATAACAGACTAACCTTCAACTTTATTTCCTCTTCTTTTTAAAAAGTAAAAACATGCACTTTTGTAGACATTGCATTTTGTTTGAGAGGATAGAATTAACTTGTCTATTCTTTTTGTTGATTGAGTTGTAAATTCTAATTGCTGTTTTTCTTGTTGTCACGCAGCTTTTAAAGGAACATAAAAATTGGTGAGAAAGTGTTACACAAAGGACCTTGAATACTTGTAAAGGAAGCAAATGCTAACTGTGTTAGTGACAAAGAAAACTGAATACAAAATCAACTCCCCAAAGTAGCGCTCAGCATAGCTCACCAGGGTCACGGAAAAGTGCATGTAAGCATTACAAGACAAACTGGAGGAGGCGAGTGGAGCCCAGGGCCGTGCACTTCAGACAGTGTGCTGGGTTGTCAAACAGAGAACCACCTGAACTGTTGCTATCTGGTGAAACAAATGAGTACCAGGAACTTGGATGTATAAAAGAAAAACAATTCTTGCTTTTGCTGTTGTATGGATGCTAGTGGACTGAACAGAGTGATGGTCAGCACTATGATGAGAACTAGTGAAAGAGATCATAATTATCCAGTTTTAGCATCTCTTCACTGGCTTCCTGTTAAATTTTGGATAGAGTTTAAAATTATTTTCCTCACATATAAAGCGCTTCATGACCAAGCTCCATTATATATGAAAGACCTCATAGTTCCATATGTTCCACACAGA
>JBAMHV010000013.1:19363252-19435046 GCA_037177535.1 Pseudomugil gertrudae
CCATTGCTTTTCCTGTGTTTTATTTTGTTCATTGTTGTTAGATTTAGTGTTGATGTGTATGGCCTACATGTGTACAGGACATGTGCAAAAATAAGGGACAAATCAATTAAAGGACGATTCCGTATTTTACGGGACTGGTGGCAACCCTACTAACAGCCCCAGCAGATTGTGAGATGACACATAGGCCTCTGGTTTGCAAATTAACAAGACAAGACACGATGATTATCAATACTCCTGATAATAATTCTTTGTCAATATGTATGTATGCACACACACACAAAGAAGAGAAAAAGCAGAAGCTGAAAAGAGCTACAATACAGCAGATAACAGGCAAGAAATGTTCTGCCCCCACAAGTGATCCCTCACTGGAATAATGTGCTGGTTAAATACATTTATCCCACAAAAGTTAAAACACGTAAGTTGCTCGCCATGCATGGATGATTCCACTCCAAATCTAGCATGTAGAGGCTATCCATAAAGTGTAAGGAAGATAGCAGAGGGGCATCAGAGCAACTGTTCAAAGTGAAACATCTAAGCTCTGTGATTACATCAGGATGATGACCCCAGGGGAAGAAGCGCTTAGTGAATGTTTCAGACAGCTTAAAACGAAGGAGTAATAGAGGTCCAGATCTACCACACCAAACATGATTCCCATTGCAGGCATTGCAAAGGGACCCTCAAAACAATCCATCTCCCTAGAGGGGGGTGTATGATTTGACAGAAGAATACATGTAACAGCATTAGCAAGTAGCTGGCTTATCAGCTTTCCAAATGTGTCATTTTTGTGTCTTTTGAAAACATGTACTGATAAGGTGTCAACAACACGGGAAGTGAAAAACAGCAGCATAGTGTTGTGCCCTTAAAAACGGTGATAATGAGGAAAGTGTATGAAATGAACACCAGCACTGTTGTTCACTGGTCTGTACAAAGTCAGTTTTCACTTTACATACTGCACAACGACATAATAATGAATGCATGCACTCTTTTTAGCAGACAAAGTCTCATAGCAGAAACCGTAACATAGTAACAATATGCAAAGTGGAACAATATGAACATGGACCACCAAGTCTCCGGCAGCTAGGTTGCTAACAGATCAGATTAGCCAAAGACTAATTCATAAGAGAAATATAAAACATCCGTTTCCTCATAGTATACAGGAAATTACACAAAGGGAGTGAAGTTAAAACTAACATGTAAGCTGTTTTATACATTTTATATTGACATAGTTGCCTTAAAAGGGTGATAATAAGAGTGAATGTAATGAAATCCAGGCTGCACGTGGTGATTAACAAGAAGGTTGCTGATTTGAATCTCTGATCGAGGAGTGGCCTTTCTGTTTGACGTTTGTGTCAAAGTCAATGGAGTGGACCCAATGAGCAGGCAGATATTGAAGCAGAGATAATGAGGTCTTCATTTGTGGAAGATAATCTAGGAAAATGGTGGGTACTGCAAGCAGGTAGACAGATGAACCAGGAAGATGGGAGAGTCGTGGAAACAGGTGTGGCAAAAGGCAGTGTGGGGAGGTAATTCTGAGAGGTCGTTCTGAGAGCAAAAGGATTCAGCAAGGTTATTATGAAAGGATAATTCATACATTAGGCTTGATTCAAGAGCAAAACAAATAAACTGAGAACCAGATACCACGTTGGCCGTTCAACAATCTGGCATTGAATGCAGGAAAGGTTTTCAAAGATATAGGCTACTGCTGATGGGATGATTAGATGGATGGCAGCTGGGTTGGGTAGATGGACAACAGCTGTGGCTTGGTAGGCTAGTGAATGAGAGCCACGCCCAAACACACACACACACACACAAACAACGAAAAGGACACAGCAGGGCCAACAGTCCAAGGACCCATCACAGTTTGCATGGTCTCCCAGTGTTAGTGTGGGTTCTTTCCGGGTACTCCAATTTCCTCCCACCATCAAAAGACATTCATGTTAGATTGATTGGTCATTCTAAATTGCCCTTGAGAGTGAAGGTGTGTGTGAGTGGTTGATCTTGTTCCTCCTCTGTGTTGCCCTGTGATGGACTGGCAAACTGTCCAAGGTGTACCCTACCTCTCGCCTATCGATTGCTGGGATAGGCTCCAGTTACCCACGACCCTGACTTGGATGAAGCAGTTTGGAAAATGGATGGATGGATGGAATGAAATCCATCACGCAGTTCTCTCATTTGTATTCAGTGAGGGAGAAAAAGTGTGACGCTACTTACTGGAGCCCTTAGGTAACACCATGATTAAACAAGGAAAACATACAGCATCTTCTGGTGGCTGTACGTCTCCCTCTAATCAACAATTGTGTGAAGCAAACTGGCTTGTGCAGGAAATATGAACATTGTAATAATGAATGAACCCCTGGATCATACGGTGCCTTTAATCTGACCTCTGGATTATACCTGTCAAATAGCACATTCACTGTTGTAAAATTAAAGTTGGGAAACTGGATTTAATGTTGCTCCATAAAACCGGATGTGCCCAAATACACTGAATGCAAAGATATCATGAACACATTCCGTCAACTGAGCTGCAGCTCACATTATTTGCTTGTCTCTGAATAATCTTTTTCGGTCTGTTTCTTTTCCCTCTTTCCCCAAATTTCTCTCATGCTTTGAAGGCAGACGCAACAATGCATGAATGTTCTCACCTCTCATTGGTGACAAAAAACTATGTGCTTATTGTTGAGAATTTGGGTGGTTTCATACTACCAAAAACCTTGATTAGAAGAAGAGTGAGAACCCATGGAATCAAACATAATTGAAAAAAGACTTTTCCAAATAGCATGTGAGCTGTTTCATCAAATGGTTTTTCAAAATATACTTCATTGTCAAATACTAGTCTCATTTGAAGTCTGTATAGTCGTCACAGTGCCTTTTTTAGGCATAGGCAGCACGGTTGTTGAGTTCATTGAATGTATCATAACTGTAATTATTTAGTAACAATAGGTTTGTTGCATACAGAAAACCAGAACAATCTTCATGGGACAAGGGGCATTTACCCTAAAGCTATGAGAATGAACTCAGCCTACACGTTTCTTGAGGTAAGAAATACACTTGGCATGGTGACTAAAAAATTCTACAAGAGTAATTGCGTTTTCTGTAAGATAGGAAGATTTCCCTCCAGTTTTAGCATAAATCATTGCTGTCTCACCTAATGTTGCTCAGCTCTCTTTTTTTGATTCTCAGAAATCGTGGAAAGCAATTTATGTTCCTTCCATTTTAGAAAAATAGCATCAATTTTTCTAAGCCATGAACACATTGTTTTGTCACACATCATCATTATGTCCCACGTTGCACTGCTGTCTATATGCTGTCGTTGCAGAACTCACTTCACCTGAAAACTTCTTGCTAACAACTTGTAGAACATAAATAAAAAGTTCACTAGAGCTGGTTGCAACTTTCTACCAGTGGAATCTGTCAATGAGACAGTTTTACTTCCTCTATTAAGAGGACGATTTCTATTGCCCAAGATCACAGACATCCAATTATGTTTTTATGAGTTAAATGAGGAAATCTTCTTCCTCATGTCTGCCTGTCATACTTATGATTTGAGCTTTTCCTTTGCTTTTCTTTGTAACTTCTGTTTTGCCACATTGCCAAAAATGCCTCATTCTGAAGTCTGCCACCTCCTTTCCTTCTTCCATCATTGCACAATCTAGAATTATGCTCCACCAGAAATGAATTTGTTGTAAATTAATATGTGGATTACTTTGAAGATCCTTTTTTTTATTGCTTAAGTCCTTTTAATATAATTCAGCAGCCTCTGTTGTGTCAGAAGCTCCATAAATTCCTGGTAGATACCTCAACAACCACCTGGATTTGTGGCTGCTTAAACAAACTGACCAGTTTGTGAGAGAGTCAAAGAGAGTGCTCAACAACGCCGGCAGAAACAATGACATTATCTTGAACACAAACAAACAAAATATATACATATTGTTATGACTTAAGAACAGGAGTAAACAAAACACAGAAGAGGTGGTGAAGTTCAGCTAGATGTCAAATTAGACTGGCTATTTAACACAAAGGCCATTTCCCATAAAGGGGGGAGCTGACTACACAGAGTAATATGAAACCACATGCATTTGGGCATCGAAAGAAGATCAGGCAATGAGCAAAGGAAAAAGGGATTATTTATCCTGAAGAGGCCATTGAGAAACATAGCAGGTGGTAAACCCAGATGTGTGAATTCAGGTGTGCAGGGTGAACAGAACGGAGGACATCTGGAACAAGGGCACAAGGTGGACAAATAAAACATGAATATAGGACATAAAACAAAGATCAAACATTATAGCAAAGACTGGAGGGTGCCTGTTATTTTATCAGCTACGCCTGCCTACCACTTTGAAGATACTGAGTTTTGTGTGACTATGAAACATACAAAAAGAACAAACACAAAAGCTTGAGGGCATCAGTCTACTCATTCATAGCCATCATTTTTAGAAGTTACATTTGCAAACATCTCAGGGTACGTCTTGCAGTTCTGGACATTTATTGTGTCCTTTCCTGAAGGTAGCACTGCACCAGCTCATTGCAAAATGGACAATTTTCTCCTGTGTTCAAGCCACACCACAAACATCCCCTTACTAAACCATTCAAAAACACTGTAACCTTTCAAACGTTCAAGTTTTGCTTTGATATTTGGGAGCATAGTCATGCTGAACGGTGTACTTTAGCAGTTTAGTTGCGGGTAATATCATCCATCATTCCTTCAGCCTTGAGGACTGATGCTGAAAATTTCCATATGTTTGGGAAATATTCCAGATGCTTGTGAGCTAATTATTACAAATGTATTCATTTTTTATATTGTATTGTCCATTTCAGGGTCACAGAGAAGCTGGAGTCTATACTAGTATTTACCAGGTCAGAGGCAGGGTCCATCCTGGACATTATGTCAATTTATTGCAGGACTATGTGTTTTGGGATTTTATATATACAATACAGTCATTTGGCAGACGCTTTTATCCAAAGCGACTTACATATGATAAGCAGACATTTTAACCATATGTATTAACCAAACATGCATGTCTTGTGGGTGGGAAGCCGGAGTACCCAGAGAAAACCCACGCATACATGGGGAGAACATGCAAACTCTACAGGCTGGGCTTGAACCAGCGACCTTCTAGCTGTGAGGCCACAGTACTAACCACTGTTCCACCTTTATTTAATTTTTTTTTAACAGTGCCAGAAAATGTACATTTTAGTTTCAGGGTATAATAAGACAGAGAAAAGTGGAATATTTTTATGAGATGTGAATCTGCAATCCATACATTTTATTTCCAAAGTAATTATGACCATTCAAGATAATAATAAAAAGACATTACTATGGAATTGTTATGAGCCTATGAAAGCTTTATGTTCATTTCAATTATTTTTATTAGAAATGCGATCCTTTAAGTTGTCATCTCAGTTGGAACTATTGAGTTAAATATTTTTTATGGTTTTTTTAATAATATAAAAGATTATTCTCCAACATGTTCACCCTGTTTTCAAAAGGGTTGAAGGGTGTAATCACTTTTCTCTGTGATCTGCCTCGGATGCGTGTGGAAAGGCTTCATTTCACAAAGCAGCAACCAAGGCTTTAATAGGAACTAAGAAAAGAGAGCACATTACACCTGTCCTTAAATCACCAAGGCTGAGTCGCTTCCAGCAAGTACCAGAATTAGCACTTGAATTCTCACTTTGCAAGGGAAGGCTATAAAAATATATCATACTGCTTTCAGCTTGTAATTTCTGCTGTCCAAAATGGCATTAAAGGGGAGTGGTGGAAGTCATGTTAGGATCTGGAACACCAAAACAAAAAGTCCTGATGAAACTGCTCTTCTACTGGCTAACAAAGTGCAGAGAAAAGGCACAGGAGATGAAATAAGGTTAGTGTGGTGGTTAAAAAGAGTTGGAACACAAACCAGGTCATGACAGCTGCTCACTCAAAAATCACTGTTTTTAAAATAATTGCTGATTCCAAGTCATAAAAGTTGACATTTGATTAACCTTAATACAACAACCAATCAGAAACTCATGTTTATTCATTGTTCTTTATTCAAACCACAATTTTGCATTATTCTGACAATCTTGTTTTATATGACAGTGATGACCTTGATTTGACACGTTTGACATATTTCAGTTTCTTTTTTTTTCTAATAAGTATTAAATACAAAGTGAAAAAAATGCTCATTTAATATTAAGTAGATCCCTCCTCCCAACTCTGCTATTTCTTACAAAACAAACTGTTTTGTAGAGGCTTTTTCATGTCTTCCCGCAGTTTGTCTCTATCCCCAGGGCCAATACTGCATAAACGGGCAAAGGCAAGCTGGGAGCTGCATGCAGACCCAACACATGCACATCTTCCCTGCTTTCCACAGTCATTATGCTGCACACCAGGGAGCCTCGTTAAAAACATTCTGGAGATGCAAACCTTCATTCTATTTGCAAGTTATCACTGTGGTTTGTCACACCAAAGTGTTGTGATGTAGCTTTGGCTTTCCCAGAAGGACTCAACCCTTCTCTTTTACATCTGACTCTGCTGTGTAGTTACTTTACCCCCTGCAATGTCCTGATAGACCTTGATGACAATGATTGTATGTATGAATAATCAGTGGAACCTCTTGAATAAGCAGAGCCAGAACAGCAGAGATGGTAATGAATTCTGCTCGACAAGATCCCTTAAAAGTTTATTCTCTATATATCGAGCTCCAGACAAGCACTTACACAGTAAATAGCAACCCTTGAGTCGAGGATTCTTTATCAAACTAGGCCATCCATCTCTTCGCTCACAGTCTTTTGCACACAGCTATCAGACCTGGACCACTGAAGAGGGAAAAGGACAAACCATAAGAAAGTAATGATGTTCGCGATGAGCCTCGCTGTTGACTCAAGTCTAACTGCAAGATCCCTGGACCCTCACAGCCAGACTATTACACGCTCTCTGTGCTTCCCCATACAATTGCAGAGGAGTTTGTAGGGAATGAAGATGCTCTCATTTTAGATTGTGGTGACCACCAGATCACCCAACACTGTGAGCACAACCCACAGCCTGCTAGTTACAGCTCCTTCCCTGAAATGTTGTGATGCTTACCTTGATGATTTAACTGAACTCTAATCTTTGACTTAAGCACAATGATTACACTACAATCATCTTATTATACGCTGTATGCAGCTTTGAGCAGTTTTATGCCTTCAAAGGTACTTTTCTAATAAACCTGTTATTCCTGATTCGTTTATTTAAAGGTCTGTAACAATGGTTTGAAATTGTGAGACAACATAAAAGTCCAGCAGTGCTCAAGCAGTGCTAACACAATTATTTTGATTTTTATTGAAAGACGACGCATTGAAATTAAGTCCATTGTATCTTTGATGTGTTTCTTACATGTAACCTTATAAAATATATTGATCTGTGAGCAGGACTGATGTCTATTAATCATTATTTCTTTTAAATAAGTTATATAAATACTGTATTTTCACATCTCTGTAAAAACAAAACTGATCTGATGTAATTAACCGTATAGTTTCAAACATGAGACAGAAAATGAGAGACCGCTCCACAGTGATTGTCCCCTTCTGAAATGATGATCACAGCCCAGAATGCAGTGTCATAATGTCATTTCTCTTATTTGTAGCGGATCTTATAAGTGATACGGTTGAAGAAAAGTTTCCAGAGAAATACCATAACTTGTTAATGAAAAATAAATACATATGTTCAACAAATGTGTGTCTGAAATGGGGAAAAAAAGGACGAATGAGGAGCCAGTCTCATTTAATTCAATTAAGCTTTATTTGCATAACACCACTTCACAACAAAAATCTTCTCAAAGCACTTTTAAAGATTCTGTTCAGGCTGATTGTAATCTAATTACATAAAATGTGACCTAACTGTGATCAAATTAAATCAAAGTAATTATATAATTTACATCAGTGTCATTTATAATACTTCACATCACACAGATTCATTAAAAAATAGAAAAAGATTGTCAAAATATATAGATTCAATAACCCATCGAGTGCAGAAGAACTTTCTTTTCACAGAAAGAAAAGCTTTTAGCAGGAATGGACTTTGGAGGGGCAGGTTGATAGGTTGGGTGGAGAATAAGCATCATAACTCAGCCAGAGACACACAAGTAATTGATGTTATACTGTATATTTATATCAGGTGATTAAACAGAAGTGCAGATGTGTTTAGTAAATCTTAGAAGTCCCCTAAGGCAACATAAAAAAGGACATTGCTAAGTGTCACCCATGATAGAATTATTTGCTTCAAAACACCCACACACATAAAATGTATCTTTTTTAAAGGTCATTTTAAGCCTTTTTTATAGAGAGAGGGTTTCCCAAATCCAAACAGGGAGCGAGTTTAACAAGAAACAGGTTTAAAAAGTAAAGTTTCTACCCTCCATTCTACTTCCATACACTCAATGAACCATAAGTAAGCCTAAAGTCGTATCTTATGAGAAAAAGAAAATAAAACGCAGGGAAAATCTGGCAATAAAATCACAGTTAATGACCCCAGTTCGCTGTTGGACAAGACACATCTCCAGCATGTTTAATGTTAAGTGCATTCTTTATATGTTTCTTGAAAGAAAGAATGCTCCTTCATTTACCTTAAAAGCCATGGATAAGTCCAATATCTTCCGGTGTGAAGTTACTTCCTTTGGACTGCTTTTTTAACTGGTCACCAGTTATCTGAAATATCCCAAAATGCTACTGTAGTGAGTTTGCAGCTAACTTAGTAAGCCTAAATGAGCAAGGAACACAGCTCTTTGTCCGTGGAATAAAGATATTTAACTTTATAAGTGGCATCTAATGTACATTTATTCATTCTTACCATTTAAAATAGTTTTTTTAAGAATAACTGAGCTAAGCTCAAGTTAATCAATGTTGTTTTAAATCTTAATACATGAAATCAGAAGGTTGAATGTTACTTTATCCAATATATGAGAAAGAGACAAAAACCAGAGATTTAAATTATTTCAATTGACTATTCTTTGTTTAAGTAAAAAGCAAGAAGTTACAAGAGGTCAATCTTAGCTGTAGCTGCTAGCTCTAATACACCAAGTGTCGAGCTCCAAGGTTCAGCCAAGAAGACCCGCCTGTCCTACAAAGACCTCCTTTTTATACTGTGACAATGTGTGTCTATGTGTATGCATGTATGCAAGATTCATGTAAATGTGTATTCATGAGGGTGTTGCTCTTCCTCTTTGGTCCACCCTCTTCTTCCTTCCGGTCAGCCCAGGTGGGTTTTGTTTTCCCCTGCAAGATAATCCCTCCCTAGCTGACCTCATCTTATTTACCACATATTCAGAGACACAAAGACTATCTGTCTCTACTGCTGCTTAAAGAGGAGTATAACTCCTCCAAAAATAAATTTCTTAACAGAATTTATGATCTTGTTTCTACCTCAGTTAAATAGGTAAAGCTGTCTTTAAAAACAAACAGACTTTCTTTAGCTGGCATCTGTCTTCCTTCCCTCCTGGCAATAAAGCTCCTGCATGCCAAATGTTATCTGAGGGTCAGAGGTTATGCAGGCAGGAACAGAATAAAGTGAATCCAAACATCACACTAACACAATTCATAATAAGGAAATGGAAAAATGATGATTATCCATCCATCCATTTTCCACCACTTATCCGAGGTTGGGTCATGGGGGCAGCAGCCTAGGGCCTCTTCCCACAGGAACATGCCTGGACCACCTCACCAGGGAGGTGAAGCAGCAGTCTACTCCCGGATGGCCGAACTTCTCATTCTATCTCTAAGGAAGAGACCGGCCACCCTGTGGAGGAAACTCATTTCGGCCACCTGTACCCGGGATCTCATTCTTTTAGTCACAGCCCACAGCTCTAGGTGAGGGTGGGGACATAGAGATTTGCCTTCCGGCTCAGATCCCTCTTCACCACGACAGACTGGTGCAACATCCGCATCACTGCGGAAGCAGCACTGATCCACATGTCGATCTTACGCTCCATCTCCATTATATATATATATATACATATAAACACCTGAAAAATAACTGATAGCATATATTTACAAAATATTTGGCTTCATCAACCAACACAAATTATTGTAAGTAAAAGTGGGTTAATGGCCATATAACATATATATAAATATATATTATATGATTTTGGTCACAATTTTGTAAACTTTATTTATTAGGGACTCCTTGAGGGAATTTGCTTAAACTGGGAACAAATGTTAACTTAGGCTAAAGGAGCTTGTTAGAACAAATCATAATACCCCTTTCAGGCCATAACTCAGTAACTCCAATTCTATCACAATTAAGCACAAATCTGCCTCAGCAGACAAAATGCACTGATGAAATTCTGCAATCACATTTTCATTATAACCCCAGGACTAAATAATTCTCTCAGGCAGCTGAGGTCTAAAAAGTTCAAACTTGGTTTTCTTCTTCAACAAAGCCATCTAATTTCTTATTATACATGATAACAGTGCCGTACTGTATTACAAAGGCAACTATGTGCAGAGAAAAAAAGCTAGAAAAGCTGCATTACCCTCAGAGTCCAACAGCATCAATAAAATCATTTGTCAGCAAACAGCCCAAAAAGTCTTCAGTCCTTTCAGTGGTAAGAGCTTAACAGCTGTTTACTGTCACATAGGTGCTCAATTGTCCATGATTGCAGCTGGGCTGAAAGGCTAAATTGCTCTCAGACGCTCAGCAAAGAATGATGTGGGGACAGATTGACAGTATTTAGCGAGTCAACACGTCAAGCCAAATTTCCATTTCTCACCTGGCTGATAAGCCCGGCATCAATGTGGCCTTTTATACACACAAAACCAGCAGAACAAGGAAAATAATTGGTCTTGACACGTGATGCTGCTCAAAATATTAAGCCAACATATCTCTTGAAACCTGCTGAAAACAAAAACGGTGCATATTTTGTGCACGGAGCACCGTAGGATTGGGTGAGCATAAGATTTTGTTGTTGAAAACTGACTCATAATCTCAAGTCTCCTTTCATTGTTAAACACCCTCCCCCTATCTCTGTGTGTTTTCTGACAGCATTATTCAGATGCAGCCTGCATTGCAGTCTGAGTCATGTTTACTGACCAAAGCCGCAGTGTGAAATCCTGAATAATTGCTCTCCACAACTCCCCTGGTATTGCCTGGCACGCTGTGCCGCTCGGCTCACTTCAAGCATAAAGTCCAATTGACAGGAATTTCCAAAAATACAT
This sequence comes from Pseudomugil gertrudae, assembly GCA_037177535.1. Taxonomy (NCBI): domain Eukaryota; kingdom Metazoa; phylum Chordata; class Actinopteri; order Atheriniformes; family Pseudomugilidae; genus Pseudomugil; species Pseudomugil gertrudae. Next base: position 19,374,425 of record JBAMHV010000013.1, read on the forward strand.
CAAGCCACTGCTCTGTTCTTCTAGGTTTCTTTGACATATTCCATGTCATTTGAAAAATAACTATGACATTTTTTTTTTAAGATTTTGTGAAAGAGCTTCTCAGTGAAAGCATGAGAGTGGTATGACAATAGTATAAAGTCAATTATGGAATTCACACACCTCTGGTTTTGCTGTCACAGACAATAGTTTTGGTTGTTTTGGGTTTTTTCTTTACTTTTACATGCAGTGAGCATCTGCTAGAGGGAGAAAATGAGGAAAAAGCTCAGGAATATCTGCTGTATCTCCAACAGTATGTGTAATTGCAGAAAATGACAGATAAGCACAACAAGCTGATGTGTCAGGGCACTCTGTGCACACCTCATTATACCACAGTACTCCTCCAACATGCAGGGAGGAGCCCTCTGTGAGTGGTGTGGAGACGGTGTGCTGGTAATAGCACTATAAAATTGCTATTGCCAATACTTAGCACAGTGTGGGGTTGAGTTTAGGGAGAGTATTGTTGCAACTCAGTGCTTCATGTGCACAATTGCACTCATACAAATATCAAAAGCAGTCATATTTCCACCAGCATGTCATCTGTCACCGTGTTTCATGTTCTTTAGAGCCACTAAATAAAACAAAAAAGCACACAAATCCTGCTGAGAAGAGAAAAAAAAACCCTTTGTGTAAGAAACTTTCTCATCAGGTTTCTTCAAAATGGTATTGTCTATTTGAACTAAGCTAGAAAACTGCAGGCGTTCATAGGAGGAAACATCTCTTAAGGGTTTACTGCCATCTGTTGGTACTGACTGAAACTGATTAGCAGGTGTTGAAGCTCTCAGTGCAACATGCTCCTTGTGCTGCGGTCATTTGGACCAGTATCACTTGCATTCTGGTGCATCCTTTGCTTTGAACAAAGAGAAAATAAAAGGTGGTAAGGTGGGGAGCATTACTAATCTGAATCGTATATCAGGAGGCTCAAAGCTTACAAAATCAATGGCTTATACTAACACTTTTTGGTAGGTTAAAATGGCGTCAAAATATTTTTAGATTTTATAAAATGCCCTTTTCATAATGCGTCTGCATCAATCTGCGTTTTCATAACATCTTGAATAACCAGCTCACTCTCATTTTTGCATGCTTGACTGCTCCATAATTACCATTTTAAGTGTGTGATATGAGTGAAGTGACTGAAATGGTTGTTTGCAGCTCAGGTTAAGCATGCCTGGCTGCCTCTCTTGATTGAATGATTGGGTGAAGCGAGAAGACATCAAGGAATAGGGGGTAAAAAAAAAAAGAGAGGAACACAGCTTGATCTGTAACAAAACAGATGCAGAACCATCATTTATACACGTGTACTCGTCCAAGTGATTGCCTGCTTATAATTACTCATAATTCATGCCACTTCCTGTGTAGACACGGAGTTATTTGACACATAAATAAATAGACGCAGCAGAATCATTACTTCTCATTTATTTTAAAATGTATGAATAAGAGTTAAAAACCTTACAAAGCTAACACAGTTCTGTTGCATGACATTTATGGAGCAATATTACCACTGTAGCCATTTTAATTGCTCAAATTCCATCACCAATACTGGAAAGAAAATTGGCAGTAAATTTGATGCTGGCAAAGATGTAAAATAATGTCACAAAACTGGTTTGTCTTTCAAACTGCGAGCTATGGTTATGTAGATTAACCACTTGCACAAACTAAAGATGGTGGCTATGAAATGTGACATCAAACTGGCTAAATTTAAACAATAATTTGTCAACAAAAAGGTTTCTCCTATTTACATAGTTTTATCCATTAATTCTACATGTGACAGAGAACACCTCCTGAAAGAATAATAATAATAAAAAAAAACAGCTATTGAAATAAACGGAGAGCAATTCCAAAGTACTTTGAAGCCCTTCCACGATAGCTGGACCAAATATGCAGAGGTAGAGAATATACAAAGAAAAACTGTGGACAGACTTCTGCAACACATCCTTGGACAGCATCTGGTGTTCGTTTAAAAATCTGCATCTAGATGGTTGTTGTAGCTAAAGATCCTCAGTCTGCATCCTCGTCCTCAGACTCTGACTCTGGGGGGGAACAAACTGTCACTACACTTCCAAGCATTGATGCACAGTAAACTCTACCAATAATATTACAAGTAAGCGAGTGAGGTACCTACCCTCCTCTGCATTCTTGAGCCATTCCACAAACGCCTTCATCTGTTCAAGGAAAATGCTTTTTCCTTTAGCTAAACGGGCTTCGTTGTACCACTTCAGAATCGCTTCTTCACTCAAGACATCCGCTAACAAAAACAACAGAAATACAATAGTGAAAAACTTTTAAGTTAAAAGAAAAGAAACCTATTCAACGTGATGCCAACAGCACAGATGCATCCCCGAGTGCTTGGAAAACAAACGTACACAGGCAGGTTGATGACATCAATCAAGACAAACTTTTTGGCTCTAATCTCCGGCCATCTGGCATCATTCATACATAACTACGCAGCTTCCCCAATAAAATAAAGTTTGTTTTCCCACAAATGAGAAGACAGGAACAGAAGCCTCATGGGCATAATTAACTCACCTTTGTAGAGCAGAACAACAATTTTCTGGAAGGCCTTCATGAAGTGGATGTTGTCATAACAATATTCCTGGATCTTCAGCAGAAGTGTGAGCTCTGAGGGGCCCTGGGATGTACACGCCTTCAGCAGAGGACTGTATTGCTGTGGATGTGAAAAAAAATGGTAAATTAAAGTTATTTGATTTTTGAAGCTAGTTTCATACATCAGGTCATTTCAGATCTCTCTAAAAAGTCTTAAACCGTCTTCTCTTTGCAGGAAGAATGGATGGGAGTCAGTAGATCTCTACTAATTTCGACAGCAGCTAAAATTTCTAAATACATCTCACTTTAAAACACATGATTTTCATCAGCTGTCACAGCTGCTGGATGGAAAAGGGATCATAAGAGAGGTATCACCTTTAAGTGTTTGATGGCTTGTTCAGTGACCAGCTCCTCCTTCTTATTCCACTCCACAGTACTCATTACGCTGGACCAAATTAACCCGATCATCAACTGCTCCGAGATGTTGTTCTTCTTGATTTCTTCTCGCACGTAGGCGATAATCTGTGATGCACAATGTTGACAATATAGATATACCACAGCCACACATACATGTCGAGATTTGTTGCTGAAATAGCCATGCAGCAGCAGATAGTATTGTTGAGGTTGAGTGGATTTCAGGAACTTCTCACTGATTTGCTGCATCCATTTCTCTGCCTCTCCTCAAGACAAAAGCAGGCAAAGGTTAAGTAGAAAGCAATCTTCATTGCTGCCTTCAGTGTGTGCTATAGAAAAAGGTATTTAAGCGTAAAATAAGCAAGGACGCCAATAAACTTACATCCTTGAGGGCATCACCACGTGACATCTGATCCTGAATCTCTTTCTGCAGCTCCTTGCGGGCACCCATAGACTGCTGGTTTTTGGCAAAGTCCGACAGCTCTTTGAGCCCAGCGTCATTGAAGTACTTGGAGAAGTGCTCACAACTTCGCTTGTTGGCAGGAAACAGTTCCTGAAAAAAGCACAGATTTAAACACTGAGGCGGGCCACGTTACACCAGAAGAGCCTTCCCTGCTCATCAATGGGCTTTTTGGTAATTAACCACCTGACTAATAAACCACAATAGTTTTCTACTTGAACAGATGACATTTAATAAATTTATTTCCTCAATCACGATCAGCGTGCACAACTGTTTGGAGTCATTGTGCAGGGAAACAAAGCCTCACCAAAACATGTAAACAAAGATGTCATTCTCACCATAAGTCTGTTGTCCATGCCGACTTTTCGAAGACTGGCAGTAACGGAGTTTATGTCCTTTTCAGAAAGCCAGGATTTGAAGAGTTTTACAGCGAAACATGCTGAAACACCTGAACAAATGCGTGATAATGTGAGTCAGCTGCTGCCAACAGACCTGCCAAGATAAAGTTAGGCTCCAGTAACACTACGGTAAACACAACTGCGCTGCTCTAAACTGGAACCATGCCAGGAAACAGTGGGTTTGGTTTAGTGGAGAAGCATCTATATCTAAACAAAAATAGGAGTGAAACATTGGCTCGCTCCTATCTTTCATATCCGAATCAGAGCAACATACTGTAACTAAGCCTGTTATAGGTGATGTTGGATTAACTGGATATATTCATCAGCTGCTGTGTTCGTGGCCAGTAAAACTTCTCGGCAAACACAAGCAGCTGATTAAGCCAATCAAACACAAGCAAAACCTTCCTCCATATTCTTATTCTTAATTCAGAAACTAAGACAACCTATTTAAGTAAACCAACATTCTGTCTTATTTAGATTTTCCAGATTGCTGCATCACGATTACCTACATACAAATGCCATAATCATTCACACTGGTAAGTTGAGGTTTAAGACCACTGGATGAACTTAGGGTAGATTTTCACTGGGATCATTCTTAAGAAAAACAAATACCAGAAAAAAGGGTACAAAAAAATTAATATCAATATGGACTTAGATCCAGATCTAATTTGGCAGCAGTTCTCTGAGAAAAGACTGGCGTATCACAAACACACGCCTGTGGTCATATTTGGAATCAGTTTTACATATTTTATTAAATTCTTTATTCACAAACAACTTCAGTCATTTTACCAAAATGTTTTTTTATTTTGTTAAAGTTATAATACCTTCTTATTGAAAACACAAGGGACAATGCACTTTAGTTTTATAAAATATATTGCACATTTTAGCTAATAAAAGCAGAACAAGCACCATTAGTCTTCAGTTACAGTTATCAACTCACATAGAAGCTTCTAGTTATAAGACTGTTTAAACAATAAAATAAAATGTATCCACATGAAATGATTAATAAAGCCTGAGAGTAAAACAGCACTTCGTATCTTAATGATTCTTTCTCAGTGACAAAAAACGGGCATGACTGCAGGCATTAGCATCTTTCCTACAGTGAAAACTAAAAGCAATCGATCAACTTCAGCACTTGATTACAAGCTGCTGAGGGGGTAAAAAAAAAAACAAACATACACAAAATAGGTGATAAATAAAAACAATAAACACCACAGCCCAGCACAGATGAAGACTTAAACGGGGTACCTTCTTTGACGAGATTCTCATTATAGAGGCTGCTGAGAATGGATGCAGACAGCGTGCCGTTGGCCAGCAGAATCCCTGTTAGCATGGCCAACTTGTTACGCTCAGACTCCGTGAAGCCTTTGAGAAACAGCAGAAGCTGCAAAACAGTAAAAATGTCAAACGTTCTGGCAGCTCAATAAACCAACACTAATTTTCTTTCCTAATTTTATTTTCATGTGAACCTTGTCTTCAAGAATTTAATTATTGTTTTACATGACACACTTAAATTAAACTTTATATAGAGTGTAATTCATATAAGCATCTGATAAAGTTACATACATTGCTGTCTAAGATGCATCATTTGGGCGTAATCCATCCATACCTCATACTATAATCAAATCATAAAGCAAATGGCCACCCAAATACTTGGGTGTATGTGTAAAAAAGTTCTCTGTCCTGGATGATCTTCTTATAGAGTTTCAGGTTATTTGAACCAGGTAAAGAAATACTCTTTATATTTCTGCTCAAACATTCAAAATGTACTGCAGTATGAAAGTCCAGTTTAGCTCAGGGGCCTGTCAGCTCAGCTGAATACCAGGGTTTTATACCTCCTTCGTGTCTGCTCTAAGTTAGTGGCTCATTCTGTGGAACATTTCTTATTTAACACTTGCTCCAGGAGTGCCATCTGACTGGCAAAATAAGACAGCTTTGGATTACAGTCCAAAGAGTCTGAACTTTTGCCTCCTGAAAGGAACTTCTGGATGTCCAAATGCTAGAAAAACGAGTTGTTGTTTGTTACCCCTTATTTTTTATTTTACAATACTCAATAAACAGAGAAAGTATTTCAATTTTCTGCACATTTAATGAGTTAAATAATATTTTTCTATTAAGTTTTTATGTGTTAAGGCTGTGATTGGCATATCACATTTTAAGCATTTAATACATATTCAAATAGAAGAGGATGTAATGTAAAAGCTAGTGATGCAGGACAAATTTCCAACTCGGATACATGTATTTTTTCTAGGGTTGGAATGAAACCTTTATCAATACAGAAAAATGACTGACAGGTAAGGCATGTATAGATGTCAATGTAAAACAAACCTTTTTGATCTCGTCCTCAAACCCCTTCTCCAAGTATTTGTAACGCCTGATGAGCTTGTTGAAAACCTACAAATAAAAAGGCATCTATCATTATCTACAACAACAATTTAGGAATTAAGTATTGATCGTTCCTGTGAGCGGTGCAAATTGAACAAGAATAAAGCTGTACTCACCAGCGCATACGCCTGCATGGTCTCAATGTCTTCTTGTGCCTTGAAGAGACAGACTTCTGTGCAGATCATGTCTTCAGAGAGAGTACCCCCTGGAGCTATAAAGAAATATATTTTATTTATTTATCTTACTAATAACTTTATTCCTTCATTTGCATAAATCATAGGAGGTATCAGGATTACAGATAAACTGTAAAAGAGATTCACTTAAAAAAATCAAAGTTTAAAAACATGTTTTACTTGGAACTGCACACACATCTAGAATTAACCTGAGAAGTACATTAGAAACCAAACTTAGAAACATAAATGCAAAACAAACAAACAAAAACAAAAATTATATCACATATGGACCAATATAAAAAAAAACCTATCCACACAAAATACTGGGGAATACACGTCACATGCACAGACGTAGAGTCAAACTTGGCTTTGTTAGGCTGCTTATTAAACTGTCAAACAAATATTTTATAAACAGAAAAAACACATTTTTTCCCATTTCCGTACAGTTTTCACATAAACCTGAGTCTAAACATATTCTTTTCCCAGTTTTACATTATAGTGAGTTTTCAGGACTTTTCAGTTTCTTTTGGCTGGAAAAGACTAAAGCAAGTGATAACAATGTTGTGCAAGAGCTGCTGATAACCGTTTGTGTGTTTATATAAACCTACCAGAACAATACCCTTTCATTGCTAGCTAGTGTTGTAAATGCTTTTAAATGCACTTGTGATTTCCTAACCTTGTTTTTTCCCCAACTGAAACCCTGATCGGCCTCCATCACTACAGATATTAACTCCACTTTGTCAGATTCAGCCTGGGATTCAAGTCTGGGCTCAGAATGTTTTGTTAGTTTTTCTATATTATTCCACTGTAGATGGCAAATTGCTGTCATGATGAAAAATCCAATGGTATGCAAGGCCAAGATTTTCTACTGACCACCTAATCTTCCCAAGAGCTGTTGAGACAATGCTTAAATTGTGACAGAAATCAATATTTCTCAATTCCAGTCCTCAGGACACCCTGCCCTGCATGTTTTACAGACAACTTTGTTAACACACCTGAATTAAATGAATGGCTCCTTCACAAGCTGCAAAGAATTTTCGGGTATTTTCACAAATCTGAGCGAGTTGTGTTGAAGTAGAACTACGTGCAGGGCAAGGGGCCTTGAGAACCAGAATTGAGAGACACAGCCATAAATACAGGTTTTGTAATTTATTACTAACGGGGTCATATAAGGACCACATTTTTTGCAAAAATATTAAAGTAGACATTTTTTTCAAGAAATCTATTGTTAATAAACAAAAACAAAATAAAAGCAGGTTTCCAACATTTTGCCATGTGAAAAATATTTAGGACATGGAGGAAAACTTTCCTGTGGTAAAATCAAAAGCTGAAATTGACTGAAAACATTGACTAAAACGCTCATTGAAAACAATTACTAAATAGATGCATGGACACACCAGGAGCCTCATTTATAAAGCTTGCTTACACACACATCAGGCCTGAAAAAGGCACAAGTACTTTTGGGATTTATAAAAAAAAATTAACTTGATGAAGAAAATGTGCCACAACGGCAACTTTAGACCTTGCGTAGTAACATTTTGGAGAAGAAAAACCGGCAGCACAGCTGATAATTCACACTAGCCTTTGGATCATCGTAATCAGAAACACGAACGCATGGATTATTATAGACATGCTCAAAAACTGAGGTATTTATTCTATAACTATGTATTCATCATCAGAGCACAGTATGTTCATACCAATTAAAATGTCACTATGGTGCTTATTGGTACAATAACTGTGATTACTGTGTAAGTATATAAATACTGCAGTGACACGCGCGTCATGCTTCACAGCAGATGAGCTTGCGCTACTTGAAGTCTATGCCAACAGCAGAATCAGGAGATTGTTTAAGGACCACAAAGATTTCCTGGCCCATGATGATGACAGATTGATAAGCAGATTTAGATTACTGAGAGCTGTGCTCTCACATCTATGCACTAAACTGGGTCCAGTGTTAGATCCACTAACCTGCCAGAACCTTGCTATTCCGGTGAGAACAAGTTTGTTTATGTAAATCGCAAAAATGTGCATTCAATTAATGTACAAGCTATTTGTAACTTGGATATGATTCTAATAAATGTGGTTGCACAGTGGCCTGGTTCCATTCATTCATCCTGACACACAGCAGTGTGGAGAACAAGCTGCAGGCAGAAGCTGCGTGGGATGGATAGCTCCAGGTGACAGTAGAACCCACCGAGGCGCTGACCTCTCATGCCATTTGCCAACCCCCAGACCGTAGAGGAAGTGTGCTTTGATAAGGTCCACTCATATGCGTTTTTCTGGAGCGAGCCAAAGACATCATCGCCTCCACCTTGAGAACGGTTTTGTTTATTTTTTTTTATTTCTGGCACAGACTTCTTCATTACGCCGACACAATTTACCGCAGCAGCAACGTGCTGTCACTTGGCAGCGTTCCTTTTGTTATGTCACAAATATGGCCCACAAACAGGATCCCCTTATGTGTCTCTGCCTCACCAACAAGTACCAACTTCAGTCTGTGAGAAGCTACGTTTACGTGCCCTCTCAGTTGCCATAATTCAACGTAAAACACCACAGACACTGGTTGGTTTATATGCCAATTTATGAGCTGCTTTGCATTGACCGTGTATGGTAGAAAGTGGGTGTGTTGCAGCAGGAATGTGAACCAAATTCACCCGAACAACCTTTTCATCATATAAAAACAGACCAGTCCCCAAAAACTGGTCAGTTTTAATGTTTGATGTGTTTTCATAGTATTATTTTTAACTAAATTTAGCAATAAAATAATTATAAAATCACTTCACCTTGTTTGCATTTACATCTTACACAGTGGCAATGTTCCCCAATGATTGTATTCGAGATCTGCCATCCTGCAACTTTTAGACATCATCCTTCTCCAAAACACCAGAGGCCTGTGCTACAAAGCTGGAATTTAACGCGCTCACATAGGAGTGGATTCTTTAAAGAGCTGGGAAATATGACATAAATAAAGCATTCCCAGAAATGTTTATGCTGTAATACGGTGATCTGAGTGCTGTCAGTTTATATTGTCCCATTAATTAATATTGGATAATCTGACGAAGTTACGCATTAACAGAGTCTGCCATTTTTTGCTAGCAGTTGTTCCTGGCTTTTCCTGCAGCAACAGTGTTGCTTTTAGCCTGAATTATATTTTTCAATTCCTTGTATTTTTGAAGAATACCGTAATAGTCTGCTCCTCTATGGTAAAATACACTACTCTGCAGGGTTTGTCCATGTTTGCGATTGGTCAGAACATCCAAACACAACCTCCTTTATGTGAACTAATGTTAATGGGAAAACCCTGGGTTGAGTTAGCGAGTTGATAACCAGCTTTGTAGCACAACTTATTCAGTTCCTGAATGTCTGGCTAGGTCAATCCAGGTAACGGAGATATTTCCGGGTTGTGTTAATCACACTTTGTAGTGCCTTTGAACCATATTGCTGAATGTCACCACGCTTTTAAATGAATTAAATTAAATTAAAGTTAAGTCTAAACCTAAGTACTGCAGAGGCCTGGAAGCGAGTCTATCATTTGATTCAGCTGTGTTGGACAAGGCTTGCATCAAAAAGTTGCAGGATGGTTGATCTTGAGGACCGAACTTGGGCAGCCCGAGTTGGCATGTGAAGAAAAAAAATGCTCCACAATTAAACAGACTGACTTCACTGCAGTAAAATAAATAAGAATGATATTCTTCCTTTTGTTTTGTAAGGCAACTCACCCAGCATCCCACCAGCCACCAGGATATCAAACAGAGTCTCAACATATCGCCGGTAGTCGAGCTTGGCACCGGAGGCATCCAGGAACTTTGCCACAGCTTCCAAATCAGGACCAGTTTGGTTCAGACCTTGTACAATACTCTCCTGAAACTGGGAAGGGTCAAACCTCTCCTTTTCATCTGAGGAAGAGAAAAACATTAACATGAGTTAATGTTAACACTGAATACATTATCTACCAGTGACTGCTTATTTCTATTCTATTTTTGTTTCATACTAACACATGGTTGTTCAGTCATTATTTTGTTAATGATCCTTTGTGTGATTAGTTCTGGTTAGCAGTAGGAAAAGCTACTTTCTACTAGTTTCTTACCTCTTTTGCGAGTCTTGAAACGCTGGCCTGTTAGCGTGGGCTTCTGCTGCCTTTGGTTACTCATAAAAATAGTCTGAAAGACAAAGAGATTAATCAGAACAAATAAAAGACCACGTAGTGTGACTCACGTGTGCAAACGTAATCGATGACAAGCTTTATCCACCATTACTTTGGCTGGCTTATAACTTTAAGCACGATTTTTGTAAGCCTCATCTGCTAGCCATTATACCTGATACCATCTTATCGTTATATTCAGGTTGCTATTCGTTATAAGAACGCTTGATGTTATAATAATCTCAAACCATAAATTACGCGAATCCAGTTAAACAACATTCCATTTCAGAAACAAATTCCCTAAAATAGTGGCCAAGCAAGATATGGCAAAACGATATGAATAAGATACCAATTAGTTTACTTGTCAAACCTGACTGATATGACATCACTCGGCTAATTGCTAGCTAACAAGAACTATACTCCCTTTAGCCATCTATAATTTCCTGACACTGTGGCAAATTAAGCTTCTGTAAGTGATTAATCATTATTTACACGCAGCTAAAGACACTAGGAACTCACCGGAATCCTCTTTTGGATCAAAAACCGCCCGTGAAAAAAGTAGAACCGCACAATAGTACAACCTGATACAAGGAAAAGGAAATGGCAGGCATAGCCGCGCATGCGCTCTAACAACGTCTCTGAGTCCTTAAAGAAATCGGTTTTAAAACTATCAAAAACACGTCTGAGTAAAAAAGAAAAAAAAAATCAGTGTTTACATGCATTTTGTTTGAGCCTTTGCTGCAACATGCTAAATAAACGGGTGTTCTTGTAAACAAACCCTGAATTACTTTAGTTTTTAATAATAAAAAAAAGACCAAATGAAACAGCATAGTAGGCCTACGTCTAAAAAAATGAATGAATTAACACATCAAACTAAGTGAGTATCATTAAGCTGTCATCAGTAAACTGCTGCTGTCTTAAATTAAGACACAGGAGGGGGGTGTTGTGCAGCGTGGAGGATGATGAGGATGATGAGTCCATAAAGGATGAAGAGAAACTTTAATGCGACGTTTTTTAACCTCGTAAATTTAGCTACTATAATAGTTTCTGTTTTGTTTTTTAAAAAGTTTTTCGCTCATAAGAAAGACACAAATCAGAACATACAAGTAATAGAGATATTTAATACATTTTATACAATAAAAAACACAACAATTGCGCATATAATTTAACTGGGATGTGTTTGATCTACTGTGTTTAGGGTGTAAGTAACAAGTAGTATGACCCAGTATTTTACCAACATTTAACCTGGATCATATAAGAGAAAAATACAATAAATACATAGATAAACTAATGAATGAATAAATAAAATTATACGAAATTATTTTAAATATTTTAAAAAGATTATCTAGACAGTCTGGGCAGCTACAAACTAAGTTTTACTGACATTATATTAAATTGAAAATATTTTCCTTATGATGTAAATTGTGAAAAAATAAACAGAAAAAAATTAAACAGCTACACCATTTAATGTATCCAAAACAAATACAAACATAGCATATTTAAACTGCTATCGTAACAAACTGACTTAAAACAAAGATAGAGATCCTGAAACAACCCCCCCCCCCCCCCCCCTCTCTCTCTAAACAGAGTAGCAGTAATCCCGATAATACACAAAGGCACCCCCCCCCCCCCACCCCCACCCCCCGCTGGAGGTGATTAAGGGAGGACCGGCCCAGAGACGCCCAGAGACGCCGCTCCAGCCACTCCCTGCGCCCGGCAGAGCCTCTCAGATCCATCCAGAGCTCCATTCAAAGTGCAGAGATCTGGATGGGAAGCTCGTCCAGCCGCATCCAGCCCTACAGACACGAGGAGAGCCGGGAAGGGCTTCAGGAGACGCTCCACAGTTTGGAGGATCTCCTCCGGATCAGACTTTTATCCGCAGAGTGGATTTAGGACAAGAAGGAGCAACTCTTGCAGAGATAACGAGGCAAGTTGGATATTATCTCATGTTGCTCGGCTACGTGCTTTTTTAAAAAAAGAAGTTATCTTCTCTTTGGCTTTTGGTTCGTATGTTAAACTTACGCAACTCTTTAAAAAGTTAACTTTTTTTTTTTCATTGTCTGCTCCTTCTCCGCTTTCCCATCTCATTCATTTCTCCTCACTTCGTAGAGGAGGGGGTTGGGATTTTTCTTCCTCCCTGTCCTCCTCTTCTTTGTGAAGGAACTGTATTGGTTATTGGAGGAAAATTGAACTGATTGTGCGCTGTTTTCCCCTGATTGTGCGCTGTTTTCCCCTGATTGTGCGCTGTTTTCCCTCCTGCTGATCCAAGCGCTCGCGCAGCAGCCTTCATGGACATCGTGCTTGCTTAATTGCCAACATCTGCGAACATGAAACCATCTTTAATGATCATCAGTCCTGCTTGCAAACCCAGACGCACAGGACAGCAGCTGCAGCTCCCTGTCAGAGTTCAGTCCTTTAACTGCTAAGTTAACTTTTTCTTGGTGCCAAACAGTGTGATGGAACTGGATTAGTCTGTGAGGGGGGGGGGGGATGAAAGTAACCAAAGTTAAATAAAGAGAGAGGGAAAAAACCCCAGATTACATCACGTCTTTAAATCATGTGCACTCTGATTTAAGATAGAAGTTATTGTGCACAGAAAAAACCTCAATGTCTCTTTAAATGATGGTTAAACTAACTAAAGGTGGGTTTACTCCTTTACCCCCAGTTCCACCTCTGGGTTAAGAGCTCCTGAGGCTGATAAATCACTGCTCAGCATGAATAAAACCATTCACCTCAACCAAAAGCCTTCCAAATATCTCACTTGACAAGTTGACCTGCTTTCTTTCTGCTGGGGTTTCCTGAGGGATCCTGTCTGAAACTCCTCAAAGAGAGCTGTCTTATGGGAGGAAGAAACTACAGCTTTAAGGGAAATGCATTGGAGAGGAGGGGTGCACACTGTAATGTTTGTCATCTTTACACAGGAAGACTACTTTTTTTTCTGCATGTGGGTCATTCAACTCTTAACTTTAATGAACTTAAAGTCACAAGAGGACAATAAGTTTGTCTCTTTTTTTGTGGCTTTCCACAGATATGTCCTGCCTCTTTTGGCGAGCTTCTCAGCCAGGAAACCAGATGGGAACTTTATTACCCACGCTGATCAAACAAACTGTGATGTAAGATGGCTGTGAAAGGTGGTGGGCTTTTCAGAGCTGTAGAGAGAGGGAGAGGGACTCCTGGGGGGATAAAGGGGGTGGGAGGGAGTAAACTTTTTAGCTCACTTTGAAGAAGGCAGCATGCAGGACTGTTTGCCAGTAGCTCTGCTTAGTGGGAGCTTGTCAGGCAGCATGCATTCAGTCGCCACAGTATTTTCCAGCGTGCCAAACCTCTTCCCCCTTCCTCTGGAACATAGCGGGGTGGCATGCTGTGGTCTTATGCAGGGTGCATTCAGGACCAAAGTGTATCCACCAGCGCCATGGTGATGAATGGTGTTTGCACTTGTCCATCTGTGTAGTGAGGCGTGTGTCTTGTGTTATGCCTGCATCAACACAGATACACATAGTGTGTGTGTGTGTGTGTGGTGGTGGTGGGGTGTCCACACGTGCAGCCCCACTGACTGACTGGAGCTTGAAAAGCCCCCACTAGCCTCTTAAAAGCCAGTAGTCCTCTCAGTGATCCCAGTTCAGCATATTACGATCTCGGTAATGCATGCAAATATTTTCCAGGTTGACTGTTTCAACAAAGAGCGTTTTTCACTGCAGTTTAACTCGTGGAGATTTTCCACCAGTTCAGATGAAATGCCTAAACTTGGCTTCCTTTGGCGCCCAGCAGAGGTGCGGTAATATTACTGTACATGTTGACTTCTCCTGCTGTAAGTTTGCCACAGCTGCTTTATCCATTCGCTCTTGCAGACCCCAGCCAAAGTCTCTGAAACACCACACTTATTTCTCCCTCTCCTTTCTGTGCATACATTCAATCAGATAATCGTTTTAAAAAGAAAAAAATAAACTACTGTTAAAGTCTTTAACAGCGGCTGTCATGGCACAACTGGCCTGCTTAACGTGGTCAGCGCTCCACAAATGAAGCTCGACCTACAGGTGTTCAGTTTTTTGCTTTTGGTCTGTATTTAAAGCAAACACTCCTTTTCTCACCTGATAAACACAAACATGTTCTGTCTTGTACAACACTGACTGGCACTTTCTGCAGTCGTTGAGCTTTCAGCTGGTCAGTAAACTGTGTGTGAATCACTCTTGGTTGCTGAGCGTTAAATCTTGCAAGAGGAAACTAGTTTAATGTGTTTTTTTTTTCACATGTTTACATTAAAGTCCAGGAGGAAAATATTTGCATCCTTTTTTCCCCTTTAGTGTTGATCAGTCATAACAAAAGAAACCAAAAAAAGCTTTTGGGGGTAATATGTTGACACGTGCTCCTTTCATATGCAACTAGGAAAGAAGCATTTGAAATGTTTTTATTATATTTAAAGTAAAGGACTTGTCAAAATTTCAGCAAAAAAGCAGATATTTATTTATTTATTTTTTATTTCATATGCTCAGTGGACGGATGTTGTCATTGACTGTCAGGCACATTAGCCACTTAGTCTGTACGGATACTTTGAGATGATTTGTGATCATACCAAACCCCAGTTCTCTCAGTGACTTACATATTGTATTGATTGCCAGTTCTGAGCTCATGTTTACCAAATGCGCTTGTCTCTCTGCACTTTGAGCTGCTTTGTAAATAAAGAACTGCGTGCTTTGGTTCATGTTTAACCAGCACAACTAGGTTTTCCTTCTATTTCGTTCCGTCACTTGTCATTTAACACTTTTTTTCTTTCTTTTAGTAGCTGTTGAACACACACAAACCACTCTTAGTGGAGTGGCTTACAGTTTGTGTGCCAGTCTCCCCTCTCTGTCTCCTCTAAACCCCTGTCCTATGTGTGCTGCCCCACCATGCTCTTTGGCACAGCCCCATGCTCTGCTGCTGCTCCCTTAGTCACAGCTTTAATCTCCATCTCTGGCAGCAGCTGTGATGTTGTGACTCCTCTGCCTCGTGACAAGGCCACGCTGATCTGATGGACATTTGCACAGTATTACGCTGCATAATAGATTTTATTATCACTTGTTTGCACACAGACGCCACCATATTCTGAAACAACCGCCTCCAAGCATCATAATGGCAATTATCTCCCTTATGTGTTTTAGGTGCACCCCAGGCTGTAGGATGCAGGTGTTTGGATGGCAAAGAAAGCATTGACCATTTCAAAACGAGTAGCCACCCTGAGCAGCTTTGTTTTTAGTATCCTTACCCTGTCAAAACAGCGGATCTATTAGTGCTTTTTGTTTTTCTTAGCTACTTATGTGTTTTGCATGCATGTGTGTGCTTGCACTGCTGTTGACCTCTCCTTGCTAAAGGACAGGAGGGAGGGAAAAAGTGCACACGACCACAGTCTCGGCCTTTTTAATAATATATGTACATTTAATGGTATTTGTATTCATCCTTCCCCCTTAGTTTGATCTGGCTGGGAAATCTAGGTCAGAGTCAGGAAGCAAAGCGTGTATTACTGTGACATGCATTGAAAACCCAGGTCCCGTCCAGCCATCATTATTCAAACTCTCACTCGTGCTTCAGTTTATGTTGAGCAACTTGGCTAAATGCAGCACTCTAATCTGCGGGAATTATGGATCAAAATCAGATTTTCTAAATTAAATAATGTGGCATCTGCTGCACATGTCAAGAGATGCCCCTCTTTAACCTTGCAGCACGATGCTGTGGAGGAGTACTGAAGAAATAACAAGCACTACTTGGATTAATAAGCAATTGTTGCATGTCTTTTGCATAAATTAATATATATTGTGGCGTATCTTTACTATTACAAGCAGCAATAACTTCTGTAGGAGTAACACAAAATATTGATCCATTTTTAATTAAATCTATAGAATATTAGAAGTGCCAAAAATGAATAAGGAACTAGGTAAAGATGAACGACTAAACAAAAGAAAAATAGTTTGGAATTAATTTATTATAAACAAAATCTATTTTAAAATATATGCAACAAATTTTAATGTGATTATTTATTTATTTATTTTTTCTCCATTGACCATGGATGATCTGCTCTGCTGGCAAAAAACCATCTTCTGTGACAAATACTACAATAAGTTATTGAGTACATGAGGTCAGCATTTAATGTGCCAAAAGTAAATGAGGGGTAAATCGCATCCATCTGCTGCACACAGGCACAGTGCCAGGCAGAGTATGGAGATCTCATTCAGATGAGGGTGACATCAATGCCCCAAGACTGTGGCCATTTGACCCCAGTCACTGTTTTATGAGCTTTGCATTTGAGATTAATTACAGCCTAGCCATGTGATGCTTAAGATGCTCAAAGGAAGTGTATCGGAAGACTAATACAGCAGGGCACTTAATCATCTGAGTATGTCGCAAAGATCAGTTGGTTTTAGAATAAACTGTATTGTTTTATCTAAGTTTTGAGTAATGATTAGATTCTTGTTTGTGTCTCAAATGAAGCAAACTCCTAAACTCTGTTTTATTGACACTGACCTCAGCAGTGAGGATAATCCCTTTGGTTTAATCAAGGCTGTTAGGTTTTTCTCTCTTTGGCTGCAGTACAACATTTAGCAGCAGGGAGCAACTTTTTTATTAATGGGATTGTGTCTGTGGCTGTTTGGAAGCCACGTCTAAAGCTGGGGAAATGGGTTGTCATCAGTGGGGATGAGGGTGACTAGGATGCAGACAGATGTAGTGTGGCTTTGGTCGCAGTGGCTCTGGACATTTCCACATTGTGTTCTCCCCATGTCACCAAGCGGTTTCAGCGTCTGTTTGCACTACGGCTGTGCATTAAACGGTTGTTTCTACCAGAGACCAGACTTGGCTCAAATGCTTTCAGTGAGACTTGGGGGCAGATATGCAGCAAATGAGCACTTAATCGTAGTGTTTGAATTGAGTTGCCTGTAATTGATGTTGCTGAAAGCTCGTACAAACATCTGATACAGGGGTTAATCAGTCGAATAAGTTTATTTACATATGTTGCACATTCTGAGGAAGCTCAGAGTGCACACGAACAAATGTAGAGAATAACTTCACAAAGCGGCTGACCATCTTATCTCTCCAGAGCATTATATTAAAAGGAAATGGTACCGACAGTCAAAGCAGCTGCTAGACGTGAGCCTCACCGGAAAAGTAATTGGCGCCGTGCCATTGGCGTGACACTTTGCAGTATGGCTGGTGGGAACTGAGTAGCTGGCCTCAGCAAGCTAAGAAGTGAGGACATATTTTCCTTGTCCACCCCCCTACCAGGATTCTCCAAGCTGCTGACATTATTAGGCACATTAAAAAAAAAGTTTCCAAATGAGCATGCATCATTTGCACCTTCCTCATTTTCTCTGCCAGTCTTTGGACATGTTTGTCTTCATGCTGTGTATAAGTGAGTGGGTTTGGAAATTGACTGCTGCCTGCTACTAAACTGGGCAACTTCTTTATGGGCCAATAACTCTGTGCCCAGCGGGGAAACAGAAGCAGAGGGGGGGGAAAGTGAAGTAGAAGTCCACACAAGGATGATTATTTTCTTTTTTTCTGCAGAAAAACAGGCTGGTCTAAGTTGCTATGAGTTTACAGAGCCTTTAACAGCAAGGTGATTTTTGTTATTTTTAAAAGAAATGTTAGAGCTTTTCGTTTGGCTCCGTATCCAGAGTTTATGTCTGGTTTTTAATTTAAGAAAGGAAAATAAAAAGGTGAGCGGTGCCCTTTTAGCAAGTTGTTGAATCTTCAGAAAAACTCATCAAACAAACTCCAAATAAAAAAAAAATACTTGAGAGAGAATAAATTTGGGTCTTTTTTAGGAACCGGAAACTATTTGTAGCCAACCAGAAACGTTTGGAGCTGTGAAAGAAATTTTAAACGATGAGAGCTGTGGACAGGAGATGACCACATCGCCTCGTCTATTGGCCTGTTGCAACGGCAGACATGAGGCTTTTGGTGCAGCAAAGCCCTGAACATACCCTAGGCCCCTCTGTTATCCCCAGCCCTATAAAGAAGGGATTACTGTTCTAAAGGGAGATGGACGAGCGGCACTGGACCAAAAACTGCCAACTCCAGCACTGCTTTTGTCGCCGTGTTCTCTGGCTCAGATCCTGCCAAATATGAAATTGCTGCAACAAGCAGGCAGGATGGATGAGGAGGAGTTGATGTTACAGTTTTTTTTGTTGGGGGGGGGGGGGTGTCATTTCTTTGATTTATGAGATGTTCTCAAGGGCAAAGATCCTTGGTTATGTAACTTCCTTGGACATTTTTGCATGCCGCAGGGGACCAAGGTTGAATAACCATTTGAGAGGCCCTGCTTGTCCACTTTAGGCAAACCCCTGCTGTTCAAACCATCTGAGATTTAGAGAATTTCTGAGACAAATAAATGGCCAAATGAATGTGAAGGTTTGTTTCAAACCAGAACGTCTTACTAAAATGCGTAAATGTCGTTTTTTTTTCCCTCTATTTGCATGAAACTGTTCAGGTTGCTTGAGCACATACAAATGAAACAAGTACAGTGACTCAGTCACTCATCCATAGATTGACTTGGTACTTGGTACAAAATGTGTAATGCTTTTCCATATTTCTGTGCAGGGGGGGACACACCTGCAGCCAAAATGGAGGTGAAGACGTCACTTCTAGACAACATGATTGGGGTTGGTGATATGGTCCTCCTAGAACCCCTCTCTGAAGACTCCTTTCTTCAGAACCTGAAGAACCGCTTTGACCACAATGAAATCTATGTAAGTATGCTTAAAATAATTAATAAAAAAATAGAATTAACTTTAGTCTTTGGCCTCTGCCCTTTGAGAGATGGCAAAAAGACGAAAGGAATCAATTTCTTCCAGAAATGACTGGTTACTGTGAGGTCAGTGTCTTAACTGCTTCTACAATCAATCAATCAATCTGTGAATGGTTCCTTCATGAGGCCTGGAGTTCAGAGCTGTAGCAGAAGCACAGGCAGCTTGCCTGGCTGCTTTTCTCTAAAAGGAGATTGTTGAACTGGCCATCTCTGAAACAATTCTGGTTTCTTGGCTCAGCACGCTGGCTTCTCTAGATGTTTGTCGAGATGATTACAGTTCTGCCCTGGCTGCAGGGCTGATGTCACCACATTGCTCAGTGACGTGATAGAAATTTTGCTGAGCAACTGCTTGCGTCCTGTTGAGGAACGGGAATGACGTTTTCACATTTCACATGCTCTCAGCATTTTTTTCTCTCAATTTTCTGTTGTGGAGCTGATATCAGCTGTGGAACTTGAAGAGGCTCAAATGAACAAGACCCGTTTTCATTGCATTCGTGCAAGCTCTATATTTGCTTCTCGGCCCAACCTGTAGATGAAGTGAAAGTGAAAAATGAAGTGTTTACAGAACGGTACACCGCAAGGCTTTGGATCCATAATGCAAGCTTTTTGGTAGCATGGGCTGCAGCTTGAGAGCAATGACCAGGAAAAGCACTGGAGCCTGTATTTATCCAATAAATCTGTGGTGTACAGCGCTTGTGAATGCATTTTCCCCTCGTGTGGCATCATTCCTTACAAATGGCCCCATCCCCCGCACTAAACTATCATATGACAGCTCGCAGCCGAAGAAAACATGGCTTTGTCTTCCAGAGGGGCAGCACATCATGTATCCAATAACTGCAGAAAATCAAAGGGACTGAGCATCATCCAGTTAAAATGTTGTCGTATTTCTTGTCTGGCTGCCAGGAGGAGTTTCTAAGGAAATCCATTTTTCTCTAATGTTGCTAATGTTCAGCTTTTATATTGTAAGTTATGTAGTTAGGTGCAGCATCCTCTGCTCCTTGTTTGATTTGCTACTTTGTCTGGAGACCCTATTTGTTGTTGACCTGTGCCTCAGCAGGGTTAGTCGTAGACCGTGCAACTCTAGCTGGATGAATGATGTTAGGTTTGGCATTTATACAATGTTTAGATAAAATTTTCTGAGACATTTAGAAATAGATGTCCTTGACTTTTTTAATAGTAACAGATATTGTTGAATCACATCAAAATATTTGGAACTGTTTAACCACAACTTTTCTCAATCAAGGCCCATGTTCGCATTCAGTAATGGAGTAGCTCCTCATCCTTAAGAGCTCTCACCAGTCGAGAGACAAAATGTGTGTGTTGTGGACCGTCTGGTCCTAGAAGGTCAGATGAACATCTAAGCAGTTTTAATGCCCACTGTTGTCCTGCTATGGAAGCAGACAGAATGTGTGCAATGTAGGAAAAAGCATCTACGGTGGGTGGCAGTGCTCGTTTTTCATTTGTCATGTACATTACAACTAATATCAATAATTTTAACTTTTAAAAACTCACCTGGCGTGCCCCCGCCTCCCTCCCATAAGCTGTTCTTAAAAACCTGTGTGGAAAGGAAACTTAACACTCATGAAAGAAGTCATGAAAACAGCCAGAAAACTGACATGGGCAGCCTAAGCTTCTAAGGGTGTTTTTGAAAAAAAAAAAACTCAACCATTTGTTGTTTCAGAGCATTAATAATAAGCTTAAGACAAATTCTGTGATCAGTCAGAAGCAACTAGTCCACGTGATTCCATACCTGTTTGGACAATCATTTTGCACCACAAAAGCTGCAGTTTAATTTCAGTAATTAATTTTCTCCTATCCATATTGGTTGTAAAGAGAGCTCTTTATTAAAATGTGATACTTTGTTTACACTGCACACACTCTCTTTGTATGCATCCTCCGCTTTCTAAGCGGCCTCTATCTGCCTCTGGTGGGCTGTTAAACAAGAGGCTGTGGGAGGTTG
The DNA here is from genome assembly GCA_037177535.1 of Pseudomugil gertrudae. Classification (NCBI taxonomy): domain Eukaryota; kingdom Metazoa; phylum Chordata; class Actinopteri; order Atheriniformes; family Pseudomugilidae; genus Pseudomugil; species Pseudomugil gertrudae. The sequence goes on from JBAMHV010000013.1 coordinate 19,395,712, forward strand.
TGGTGTTGCCACGGGGAAGGCCATGCCCCACTATAGTCAGAGTGGCTTATGTAACGGCTATTACCACGGGGAACATGGAGAATGTTTCAGGTTCATGTTTAAAAGTGCTATCTGAGCACCACGTGTCGCACGTGGGAGGATGATGAAGATTGCTGGCTTCACATGTATTTGACAAGTGTGATTTCTTTTTTTTTTTCCGGACCTGCTTGGATGTTACATAAAAAGGTGTTCTATTATGTAAAAATGTAAAATAGACAAGAGTGTTTCATTTGGTGGTTTTAGGATTCAAACTAAATGATTATAGAACTTGATGATGCTGGGTAACTATGGGGTATAACCAGGAAGGTTTTTTTAAAAAGCAACACATAGGTTTGCCCAGTGCCCATAGTTATTGATGTCTGCTTAAAAACAAATGTGTTTGCAGCACTGTAAAGTCAGCAGTTGCATATAGTACATTAAAACTTGCATTATTTAAGAGATGGCAACACTTGTCTTTACTGTGGATGTTAGTGGGGGGAAAAAGTAGTATTCAGCTTTATTTGTATAGCGCCAGCTCAACACAATGCCATCTCGGAACCCTTACAGGCAATTTGTGCCAATTCATAATCAATAGCCTAGCTAAGGGAAACTAAAAAAATTGCATCGAATCATTGTTTTGATCCAATCTTCCATCCTGAGCGTGCATGAGGCGACAGTGGGAAGGAAAAACCGTGGGCAGAACCCGGCTCAGGCAGGGCAGTTATCTGCCTAATCTGGCTGGTGTGGAGAGGACGGGAAAGGTGGATTTAACATACACTGCAATTTTTTTTTTTTTTTTTTTTTTTACCAGGAAGACCTGTGGAAAAAGGAAAAATAGGTTAATGATGGCATATATTACATGGAAGATGAGGAACAGGGAAAGGAGAAGGAAGTGCTCAGTGCATTATGGGACATCCCCATGGCCGCATAACTAATGGATGGCTAAACTATCCCTAACTGTAATTTTTTTTTTTTTTTTTACAAAGGAAGGTCTTAAGCTTTATTTCTAAAGGTAGGGAAGGTTTCTGCTTCCTGCACCTACACTGGGAGCCTGTTTCATATACCCGATAGCTGAAATGCTCTTCATCTCAATTGCTTAGATAAAAGGTTAGTTTACTAGGTGCACTTTCTTTTACCAGAAAGCTGACTCATTGATGTTGGTAAGGTGGTTATTTTTTCCCCCTATTACCTCATTTGAGGTTTGCAAATTAGTCAATGATGTAACTATACTGCAGATCATAAAATGGAGAAATATTCATAATGATTTCATGTATAGTTGCTGTTAATAATCCAGTGTTGAACAAACTAGCTTCCACGTTAGCATAGCCCTTTTCCTTTTTCATGAAAAACCTTGAATTGTCTTTTTGTAGTTAAGGGAACCTGACCAGTTTAGCAATACTTTGACCAGATGACAGCTCAGGGTTTAAAGTTTCAATACCAGTTTGAGACTAAAGCAAACATGGTGACGGTGGAGGATTACAGTCATGTCTCTTTTTAAAAAGACTCAAAAAGAGATGTGTGGTAGATAGCAGCAGTCTGTGTAGCAAATATTTTTGAGAAATACAAACTGCATTTTCCTTTCATTGAGACTTTTAAGATAAACGACGTTGTGGGCACATTTGTTGACATTCCAGTGAGTCGTCCTTGATTTGCCATCGTGAATAGTTGCACAAGTGCAAATGCACTCGCTAAAAGCTTCCTTCAACACAATGACCTCGTTGCCATCTGTGTGAACTGCCCAGCCCAAAGATTTCACTTTCTTTCCATGAGACTGGAGGCATTGCATGTCTGAACAGTACACTAGGAATAACCAGCTGGCAAAAGCTGACAGCAGAATCCATGTTTTCTCAACATGTCCAAGTGAGCAGGGGTAACAAAAACGTGTTTAAGTGGCTTCTGTCAGCACAAAAACTTTACCATCTGCATTTAGACTAACCCCATTGGTTTTTTTTTGTTCCCTTCTCTCCCCCCAGACATACATTGGCAGTGTGGTGATCTCCATCAACCCCTACAGGTCCCTGCCCATCTACACACCAGACAAAGTGGAGGAGTATCGCAACAGGAACTTCTATGAACTTAGTCCCCACATGTGAGTTAATTCCCTCTTGGATTAAAAAGTGGCAAATCTACACACACACTGTTTGTTTGATGGAGTGGTTTTAGGTAGGCTTTTGTCATGTGAAGTTTTTAAGATATGTTTTTAAAGCTTTGAGTCATTGAACTGCCCCAGTGATACATGTTGCACACCTCTGTAAGGAGTATCACTTGACTTGGTGGCAAACGCTCAAGGGTATTAAGGGGGGCCGAAATCAGTGGGGCACCTCTTGTGCAGAGTCACTGAGGCGCTTCTGTGGGCCATTCAGTATTGTGGCGTGCCATCTGTCCATTGCCACTATTAACCAAGTGTTGTTGTGATTGTGCCAAGACCAAACAAAGCCCAGCACTTGTCAATTAGCTTGCTGTAACTCTCTGCTTCGGCAAACCTCCTCAGACAGACTGGAAGAGCCAGCAACCCTTGTCCCAGAACATGCATGCTCCTTGCAGACAAAAGCAAGCTGCTTGGCTTTGCTTTCCAGCCATCCACACTGAAACATTTTCAGACTGTTCTTCATTTTTATCTTATTTCGTTTGTGTTCTTTCTCTTTAGAGTAGAATAAAAACACTCCTCTTCTTGTGTTCCCAACTGATTAGGCTGTGTTCCATCATTGGTAGGACATAAATGCTTTCCTGCTAACCTGAAAAAGACCACCAGTTTGCTTTTTCATTTTAAATACAAGCATAGAGGAATTTTTTGACACTTTTTGGCATGTAACAGCAATATCACAGATGGTTTGTGCTCCTATTTGCATGTCCAGATGGGATATTTATTTGGTAACAAAAGGCTAAAGGATAAATATCTAACCATTCATCAGTAGTTGCAAAATCCTTTTCATACCATGTTAACATGACCTGGAAGACGGACTCCCTTGTGCAAAACTATTTAAGCTAAAATGAAAAGAAAAAAATTAATTCAGACTTATGTAGCTTTCAGATTTTGAGTCGTAAACCATAACATGTTTTGGGTAATAACAGGAATGAAGTTGGTGGGGGTTTACTTTATTTCTGTGTTTAAACTTTTGAAAACAGGGAAAGAGTTAAAAATCTTACTGTGAGGGGAAATGTATTAAACTTTTTTTCTATTGTTTCCAGCTGAAAGCTACTTTTTAAAATCAAACTACTTTAAAATCAAACTACTATCAAACTACTACTAACTCAGAGCACTTAAAATGGGGAAATAAAAAGCACCAGATAAAACCAGAAACTTTTATCTGCACCAAATCCTCCAAATTCTGCATCTTAGAAGAATAAACAGTGGACATCGGTTAAATGTTACTGTTAAACAGATTTAACATCACCTTACCATTAGTCTCAAGGTAAAGTTGCTTTTAGCTGCCCTTAAAAAAAAAAAAAAAAAGAGGCTGTTTCTAGCAGACCCAAAAAACACCCAGAGGCACAGTTTCAACTTGCTGCATATAATCTTCATCCTGCATCTAGACCAAGCTTAGCAGTTTTGTGTTGACAAGTAATTTTTAACTTTCAACATGGTTAAATGCATCAAACTAGATTTTAACTCTGTAAACAAGTTGCCAGGAGAATGTTTTTTGCAGCTGGAATGAACTATCAGCTTTCTTTAAATGATAAAAGTTGGCCATTTTTCAACCTAAGTATCTTTTTATTGTGCAGATTTTATTTGGCACACATTTCTTAAGATTCCATACAAAACCGTTTTATATTTACGAGCTTAGACAGCTAAGTAGTGGTTTTTGAATACTCATTTGTTTATCATGTAGATGAATTTGACTTGACTATATTCAAAGCAGAGCAGCTAATGTTTTACAAATGCAATTGGGCACACCGGAGGACTAGAAGTTGGTATTTAGAGAAAGTTTTTTTCCCCTGATATTTATTTATTCTGGTATTATATTTGTTTTCCAGCTTGAGCCAAAGCTCTGCAGCTTATTTGTTTTTTCCTACTTGGGTTGATAGAGTAACTTTATAGACAATGGACAGTTACTGCTCTTTGCATTCGATGTCCAGTTAGTCCTTTTGTTTTGGTCTTTATTTTGTCTTTTTATTTTTATTTTGTAAAACAAGACTGATCAGAGATGAACTGGATCAGCTTGGTGTGATTTTGGGGCATCTTCCTGTCCTTGTCTTTGATCATCATTGGACACTTGCTGAGGTATATAATCAGGAGTTTAAAGTCAATACTTTGTGTTTGCCCTCTAAAAAGTGCTGCATGGGTATAAAGCTCATTGAATGACTTGATAAAAATCTGTACGTTCTGCATTTAAATAGGAATTATAGCATCACAATCGGTAAAATGTCAACTTTGATATCAGCAATATTCAACGATTTATAAAGGGAGAAGTATCAAAACAGCTGTTTATGAGGTAGTGACTGTTTTACACAAAATACCTTTTGAGTCTAAACTATTTGGTGAGAGGGTGAATATTAAATATTTTCTCCAGCTTTTTTTTCAAAGAACTTCTAAAGCTCTGGTTAAGGTTTGTCAGGGAAACTTGATGTATGTGGGGAGAAAAAAACTTTTTTAATCCTTCTCTTTTGCATACTTAAAAAAATGCTTTATGATACTAAGGTTCTCCTAAATTCCTGAAGTTACTGTTACTCCAGTCAGCAAGGAGAAAACAAATAACAAGCAATTGATAACGGCTTAACCCTGTAACACCGCCCGTCTCCCTGGCACATAGTGGAACTATCACTGCAGTGTTGGTCAGCAGCCACAACACTGAATCAGCAGCGTGTCAGATTGGTTTCTGGGAAATCTGGGTCTGAATTTTGTAACTTGTAGTCTAATTGAGGCTCCATGGGTCGGACACAATAATATAATCTCACACAAGTTGTCTAAACACTTGCTTATGGAGTATTTGAAGAATTCTTATGCAAATAATACTACACTCCATTACCCTCGTGTGTTTTAAAGAGATTTACCTCAGATAGACTTGGTGATTGACAAAAATCTAATTTAATCTTTCACACAAACTGTGCAGTGAACGCTTTCTCCGGACTAAGCACTGGCAGCCACCATCTTGGATGCAATCACATGTGCTGAGCAAGCATAATTATAAATTCAGACGCTCTAATTACCGATTAAATGGGATGGACCACATTCAGAGGTGGTCCAGGCTGCATTCTTTTAACAGTTCTTGTCTTTGCATGTTTGCAAATGAAGAAAAACTGTGGGATTCATTCCAAGGTAATTGTAGGTAACTGTTTGGTGGCAAATTGAGATCTTGCACTAGACTTGGGGGGGGAGGGGGTGGGGGGCTTTTTGATCACTTTATTATATCTCCTGTGCACCTGGCTCCTTTCCGAGATGTTTTAAGTGTCTTACATGAGTGCAAGTTACAGTTTAGTGCAGGTGCGTTTTGTATTTCACACCTGCTTTTGTGCTCCCCAGGCAAACTATATTGTGTGTGTGTGTGTGTGTGTGTGTGTGTTTTGTTCATCAGCTGGAATGAGAATTGTGGCAAGTTTTTTTTTTATCTGTGAAGTCGTTAGTGGGCCAATTGCTTGTTAAGTTCCATCTTAATTAAATTAGTTTTCAGAGTATTGGCTTATAGCAGGGCAGTATTGATCAGTTCAGGATTAAAAAATTAAAAAATAAATCTTTCCCCAATTCCCTGACTGATGTCGAGTCGTCTTTAAGTAAGTGGCAGTACAAATTCACTTCAGGAGATTGTGACAGCTGTTTTGCACCACCCATTTTTTTCCTGTCTGTTTATAACAGTGCTAGAATGTAATGACATTAAAGAGTCCATTTGTTTCTCCAAAGAACTGAGCTGCCACATATCTCCGCTAACTAACTCATTATTCTATTGGTGGACAATTTAGTAAAATGCTTGCTGACCAGATGATGCACCACCATAATTAAATGGCAGGTGTTTTGCTCTGTTCTACACAAAGGCGCCGCATTAGTGACAAACTAATCAGTGGTTTTTCTATGTGCTGAAGTGTCACAGATGGCCCAGAGTCATCTTTTGTATGTTGCTTGCCACCCAAGCTCTACGCAGATTTCAGAGGTGTGTGTGTGTGTGTGTGTGTTTCTGTGTGTGGATAGTTATCCCTGTATCTCCAGGGTAGGGTTGTTTTTTCCTAATGTGTAATGAGGTATTGAGACCCCTGATGCTCTCCCCTCTCGGTACTTAGTGCCGCTAGAGCGTTTGCTGCAGAGAGACTTCAGGACTGGCTAATGGAGCATAGAGGCCCCGTTGAAGGTACACGTCAAGGCTTCCAGCTGTCATGCACATGGTTCTGACAGACCATCTGACATTGAAGGGGGGAGGAGAGGAGAAAAAACTTGCGAGATGATCTTTACTTAAATATTTCAACGGCCTTACCACTGATGTTATGGTGTGCAACAGCAGATAAGTTAGTCAGTTTTTCAAAGGACATAAGAATGACTCATTTTCATTAGCTTAGCCATAATAAACACAATATGAAGGCAATGTAAACATTAACACGTCCTTGGCTAAGAATGCAGTTTCCATAATGGCACCTCGGCTCTGTGTCAGAAGCCATATGAATCTGTTCATGTGTGGAACCAAATATCAATTGTTTACTAGACAAGCATTGCCTTAGGTGCTCTCCTTTCAATGTGTCTTTTTCTTTTTCTCCATATTTTTGGCTCTCATCAGCATTTATGTGGGACGATGCATAAAGTTTGCTTTCATGAGTAACTGATGCTTTGAGGAAAAACTTGCTGCAGCCTTTTTATGTTTCTGATTTGTCAGACGGATGGACTTTGGAACCATTTACTGCATCGTGTTATTACGCCTGTGTTTGCTTTTACTGTGCTGACGGTTGTAATGCGGAGCAAGTGAGAATAAATAAGCATGGTAAATCTTCCAATGTAACAGAGAGGACTTTGTCAGTTTTGCCAGTAGATTTAGTATATTTAATAGATGCAGTTAACATGACCTTACTTCTGTTATGCACTTATGGTAGACAGTAGCCATGGTTCTGTAAGTGCTCAAATAATGCATAACATAATTAATATAAATTGCATAAAAATATATTTTTAGTTTGTAATGAATCTGTTACCTCATGTTTGGAGGTAAGCTGCCCACTTTGCCATGCTTTTCTTTCTTTAGATTTTGGCGCATAAGTTTGATTCGAGGGCAAACGTTTCGTTTTAAAATGGTCCTCATTACATTTTGAGCCCATTAGGTCAATGTGTTCTATGTATTCTGTGTTTTCATCCAAGCTTATGCCACGTGTTTGCTGTTGTGGTGTTACAAGGCAGTTCATGAAGAGGCTTAGAGAAGTTTCTCAAAATCTTTTTACATGGCTGGATTTTTTTTTTAAGTAGGTACTTGATAAAGTGGCATTTTGACTCTGGTGGGCAGATTCAGTCCTTTGCAGCATGCATGTAGGTGTAATATGAGCTCTAAAGGTAGAGATGATGGCAAAGCTTTTTTTCCCACCCACCTCCTTGCCTACGAATAAAATGCAAATGTTTTGTAATTGACAGTGCCAACATTTCTTATCAAACGCTACATCTGTACATGCAGGTAGCCCTCTAGCATAAATACTTTTTTTCCTACTTTATTGGTTATTTAATCTCTCTTATTCTAATTAAACCTCGTCAGTGCGTCTGCAATTGCATGCTGTCATATCTAAGCTATTAAATGAATCTAAAGAGGAATTATGAATTCCTCAAATGTTTTCAAAGATAACCATTTGGCAGCAAGTTGGGTTAACATGACACTGATTATACATGGTCTGCCCTCAGTCCCTGCTCATGTGAAAAATATAGCGCACTATTTTATTCATTTAATTTAGTTTGGGCAGAGTTTAGATTTTCACATTCAAAGTCAGAACAATTGGTGTTGAGCTTTATCTGTTTACACAGCTTGCATAACATGTGCAAGGGATACTGAGAAGAGGACATTGAGAGAGGGAACGAGCTGTTTTATAATATTGTTAAACCATAAAAGTTTTTTGGTGCAAGGGGGAGGGAGGGGGGTGTTAATCCAGCTATGCAAGGCAAGATAAGTTTAATCTTGTGCTTGGTACTATTTGCACTATACTTGGTTGGTAACAACTTTATATTCAGGGAATGTTAAAATATTTAACTAATGAATGGACATTAACGTGCTTCGAAAACACTTGGACTGTAGCTTCTTTACTTGGGGCTCATTAAAGGGCCATTTATGCCCTATGCTAAAAATGGATACAGATTATTACGTCAGTCTCCTGCATCATTTATGTGCAGAACTTGGTCAGTGTTTGAGGCCCGTATCCGATGCATGCCCTGATGGTGCAAACGGGTTTGTATACTGCCCTTGAGATTGCAGGAGACAGTTGAGCCAACATGGGACTAAAAAACAAACAAACCAATAATGCGTAATGTGATGTATTTAATGGCGACACAGATCACTGGCATCTACTGCCACCTATTTTTGTCTTTCTTTTTTTTTGGAGAATGTACATTATCATGATCTCAACTATTATGGACTTGCTAGTCTGAAACTGACCTCAGCACTCTGAGATGAACCCTGCCCTCTGATTGATGTATTGACTAATAACCCTGACAACACAGAGGAATTATCAAAGTTCTGTTTTTGAAATGCACTATTTATATGAAAGTACTGGAATGGGCCTTTTTTATGCACATAAATGTTCATTTCAAATGTCAAACATTTCCCTCCACATGCTCTTGATATGTGTGTGTGTGTGTGTGTGTGTTGGCATAGTTGTTGGACAAAACATCCACTACAGCAGGGTTTCCCAGCATCATTTCCTTGAGGCTTCATTCATTATTAAACCAGCTTCTCTGCACAATCGATGCAGTCTGGCTTAGTCCTGTCCAGTCCTTTTTATATAACCAAAGTTATCTTAGAATGGCAGGAACCCCAGGTTGGTGCTGGTGAAGGGGATAATCATAATGCCTTCATATTCTTTGTCAAAATTTTAATGATTTATTTTTTTCTCAAGGTGATAAAAACTTTGTATGCAGGGTTTTTTTTCTAAAAGGATGTTCAGAAGCCGTTGCTGACTGCTGTAGTCTGACTCAACGTGGGATCTCCTGCAGGCTCACATGAGGTTATACAAAGGCTTAAAAACAAGTGTTATCATTCTTTATGCACGCATTCTGAATGTGTAGGAGAGAATTCTGCAAACCCTAAATTATGCAACAATAATCTTTTGGAATATAGAAAAGAAATGTTTTGAGGTAAAAGTTTATCTGAACAGATTGTCGGAGCCATGTGCAATATGGGGGGGGGGGATAAAAAGTACACGGACAGGGATTGGTGAATTGTCGAGAATGTAATTGCTGTCATTTTGTTATATTTGGATGTTTTTCATAAATCACAAAAATCTCAGCTTTCTCTTGGTGTTGTGTATGCACTTACCAGTCCAAGTCACTCGCTCGTCACCAGCTTGTGTGGAAAACGGGGAGTTTGGTAGTTAAATTGGCCCATAGCAAAAAATTATCACATACTTATTACAGCTTTACTCTGTGTCCAGTGTGAGTCGTATGTGACCAGCCTATGATTAGTCATGAATAAGTCAACCAAGCTGGCAAACAGCTCAAAGGCCACTGGTGCAGATGGAACATTGACTTTGCTGTGGAGGGATGAGTAGATTTCTGCAAAACCCATTAAAAGGTCTCGCTAATGACCCTGAAGGTCAAATTAGCATTGCAATGAAGTGATCCACATCCACTAAGCCTGTGTCCAACAAGCTTGCTATTTGCTGGACATTTCAGTAAGATGGTGTCATGAATGCTGTGAAGGTTTGAAATCCCAACATGAAGGACAACAAAAAGTGGATGGGGGCACAATGGCTACCAAAAAAAGTTGATCACCACCACTACGTCCAAAATGGTGGTGTGGCCGTTCAGTGTCTGACAGCTCACCCCTGGTTAGCTCAACAATGATCCCCTCTGTTGTTCCAGATTGTCACGTGGACATCCTTAGACTATGAGGTCAATTGATTTTATTTGGAAGTGGGCAGAACAGCTAATTTCTTTGTCTCTCTTGTGTGCACGTGGTGTCGGCAGTCCCCACATAGGACAGAAAGATAACGCATCTATTTTTAGCCATATAGCTTTAGGGGTGGAAGTGTTGGTCTATTGGATCAACAGCAGCCTGTATTTTCACTGCTCTGATGCTGACTGGAATACTGCAGCAACTACTGGACAAACAATCATGAAAATTCCTCGTTCTTTTGACGGCAATTATTCTACTGAATTTGACTACAGGTGTATTTGATTTCATTTTCTCATTCCAATAAAAGCCCAAAATGACTTTTCCAAAGAGTAAATGTAATGACAATTTTCTCTGAAGTAAGCATTTAATTGTAGGAAGGGATCTTTCACCATGTTTGTTTCAGCAAAGTGTTGTTATTATTGTTGTTGTTGTTTTATTGGAGTGTAATTAAGTGTGATATAGATCAACTGCTAAAATTAGAAAAGCCTTCAAAGACATTTTAAAAATGTATTTTAAGTATTCAGATAGCAAGAATCCAGGTCATGCAGGTTTATCATTAGGTTTATTTGTTTTCCAGCTATTATGTCTTGGCATTGATGAAAGTTTTGTACTTCAGGTACTCAGAGGTACCTGATGCTGCCTTAGTGGAATACCAGAACAAAGGTGGAGCAAAATGATCAAGGGATGTTTCCAGTCTGAACATGATTAGTGTTTTCTGAGCTATAAATTCCCCTTTTTTTCATTTGATTGATGTTTAAATTTCCACCCAAAGTTGTTGCTATTTCATTTTGTGAGATCTTAGAGCGAAATAGTTGAACATATCTATAGCTCTAATAAAGGCAGGCTCATAGAGATTAATTGGAACTTTATGTTAATGTGTACAGTATTTTATAACTGTGTAGTATATCAATTGGAATAAACCGAAACGGGGCTCAGTATGGTATGTTACAGAGCTGCTTTGAGGATGTTTTGCTACCTTACACAGCACGCTCATTTCCTGCTTTTCTAAGGATCACACAAACCTTGTGGGCTGGTTCTCCTCCTTCTGAGGAACACCAAATGGCCATTAAGTGAATTGAAGCCTTTGACCTCTTCATAACTAGGTGTATGACTGGAGTAGTGTTGGTAAGCATTGTAGCTTGGGTCTAAGACGACCTGAAGCATTTGTTTGAATTAATTGCAGAGCTGTCAGTTCTTCTTCACCCTGAATTTCTAGTTTAGAGACTTGAATGCGCTTATTTTTGCTTTTTTCACTGTGCATATGATATGCTTTGTTTTTTAAATGGTCTAATAATGTTGTGGTATATTTGTTAGCTTCTTGCCCTATGTGTTGATCTGTTCCTTAGCCGCTAGTATGGAGCAGATTTATCTAAACGAGAGCACAGATGGTCAACATCTGTCAGAGCTGACATCTTTAATGTGTGTGTGTGTGTGTGTGTGTCTGCTACCACACTAACATATTGGCCTTTTAAGCTGTCTGGTCCCATGTTTGTGTGTGTTCCCTCCTGCCCCCACTTCCACCTGGTCATCAGGAAAATTTAGCTTCCTTGGCTGCTCCTTCAAAGCCTGGTGAATTTCCGGAGGACTCTGAAGGAACCAGGTCACACTGAGATCAAAGGCCACTGCCTCCTTTCTAAGCAATGCTTGACAGAAACATTCTTATATTAAGGATCAAAAACATTTTTTTTCCTTTACATTAATGCACTAGGGGGTGGAAAGTGAATGACCAAGCAAGAAAAACGAGCTTCTGAGATGACTGGTCTTTGGAAGACAATGATTTTTCTTAAAGTATTGGGTGGGCTGCAGTCCAGCCCATAAATTACAGCTTTATTAGCATCTACAAATCATCACTTTAAAGTGTGCTGAATCTGCCCTCGAGGTACTCCACCCTTTTTCAAATTCAGGTTGTAAAGTGCAGGGCAGTCATCATCTCCTGTGCCCCACTTACCAGAGGATGGGAAGGAAAAGAACTGACGAGACTATTTTCTACCACTTACCTCATGCCAATGTGGCTTTGTGCTCACCGCTGCCACGTGCAAGTCCAAATTACAGCCTGCAGGCAGATGTGAAGGGGAGGTGCCAAGCAGCACTCCCCATCCAAGGCCTTATCCCAGCCTAACTGTACATCCAACTATGCACACCGATCAGAGAAGCTCCAGGGGACTACGCTACCTTATTCTCTGCTTCCTCCATCTTTGATGGGAGCCCTAGTGTGCCATCATTTTTGTGTGTCCTTTTCATTGTCACATGCTGGCTGCTTCTGGGACCCTAATGATTGGTGTTTTTTGCAGGGTTTCATTTTATTTTCAGTTCTTCTATTTATTGTGACCTGGTTGTGTTTCCACAGCTGAATATAATATTTTGTCTTTGGCAAACCAGTTACTCTTTAACCGTAATCTGTAAGATTTAAATGTTCTGCCTTGTGTATTTCTGGATGGGACTGGTTTCTGCTGACCTCTATTCATATTGTGATTAGTGGTAGCTATTCATATTCATAAGCCCTGCTTAGTGTGCTCTTACAAAAAGTCCTTCCACTCTTATTTGACACCCATGGCCCTCATATGGTACCCTATCAACACACACACTCATGCGTGCGCACACACTGCGTCTTCCGGGGGTGACATAATTGCATGATGGCTCTCTCTTTGTCAGGATCAGTTCAGGGAATAGGGGTGTTTTCACAAAGCAGACATCTGCTGTGTTCTGCTCCCCTTTTCAGCAGTGACGTAATCTCATGTGGCGGGTTTCGTCCACACACAACGGGAGGCTTGGTGTACAGGAAAGTGCAGGGGTTTTGACTGATTGGAGATGCTGGGGGATTGAATGAGGGGCTTTTGCTCTAATGGACAGTGAATTTTGCTGCTATTAGATGTGCAAAAAATGCTATATTTATCTGGGAGAAAACTAGTTAAAGCTACTGGTTCCATGTTAATAGATTTTATATTCAGTGTTTACATCAATATATACTTGTGACTTGAAACATGGGATAATTTTGAAATACAAAAAATGACTAAAAGCTACTTGATGACTCGTAAAATAATTTTCCCATTTAGAATCTGCTGCTGGTTTTTGGCAGTCTTTACATGCATTTTCCATGGCCGGTCTTTACCCTTGGGTTGTTACAGACTGGTAATGTGTGAAGGTTTAACTGCAACCAAAGGAATCATTACTGTAAAATGTCCAACAGTGAAATGTTTTGTGTTATTCACAAAACTTTCAGCATTGTCTCGTGCAAAATGACACCATGAAATGTAACCAATTAGCTTTATCCAAAAATGCATACTTTTGTGATTGGCTTTAATAAACTGGAATCGTCTCTTGTATTTATAACATTTGAAAACTTAATAAATCTGAGAAAACTGTATGAATGAGGTGGTGAAAAGTTTGAATTACGATTAACTTCATGTTAATTACAAGGGATACTTCCAAACAATTGTTTTGAAAATAAAAACAAAGAAAAACGGCTGAAACAAACGAGCAGCGAACATGTTTTAGGTGCCTACACATCATCAGCAACAGAGATGTGCTGCCTTGGTGACACCCATTAAGGATTGGTTGTAGGTCCTCTTCTGGGACTGACGACTGAGTAGACTTGGTGGCGGCTGAACAGACCATGATCCAGGATATGTGATGGTGCAGAACCCTAAGCTTCATTAGCCAGTCTGAGCTTTAACTTTGTGGTCTGGAATACATTCATCTGGCCTCCCATCCCGGCCTCCTTCCTTCATGGCTCTGTCGTGGCAATCAGCTACATTACAAATCAGCGGGTCAGTGTTAGTTCAGTATGTGGTTGTATGCTCCAAGTTCTGTCCTTTGGCTGATTCTACATAGTCACATCTGTGGGTGTGCCCTAAATTAGAATTTGACATTAGTTTCTTTTTCCACTTTTTGATGCTTGAAAATTGTAGTGGATCGTGATGGGATTACATAATGATGCTACGTAAGCCTTCACCAAACTGCAGCCTCACTATGAGCCTCATTCAAGCAGGTTTAGAGCCTGCTGATTGGTGCCATTTTACTTCTTCATGTAGAGATCCTGACAACAGCTATGCCTTTCAGCAGTAAATATCAATTCCACCAACATAACTAAACTACTGTACCACAAATTACACCCAGCAATGACTGGTAATGCTGCAGCAAAAATCCCTGTCAGCACTGTGAATGTCAAATATTCCTTCATGCACTCATGCCAAGTGCAGTTTGTGCATATAAATACTTAATTAATAATATTACAGAAACCTAGGCGCACTGAAAACCTTCCATTTAGGCAAGCTCTAAGGCCGAATTAGGCACTAAGGAGAGAGCTTTATGAAGCATTCCACCAAAATTACCTCAAGCTATATTTCATCAGTTCAGTGTGAAATCTAAGATGCTTGGCTTGATTTATTTTTTTAAAAATCAGCGTAATCAAACCTTTTGATGATTTGGAAATGACCTGACTTGCACCTTTTTAGAGCCATTTGGGATTTGTATTCTTTCCTCAGCCGGGTGGCTACATCTTTACACTATTATTTTAATCTACTTTCTCTGACCATTTTGTTTAATCCTCTAGCCTGCTTTAACATCCTTCTTAAGTTAATGGTCCACCAGTACAGATGAGCTTAAAAATGCTGCCCTTTGCATTGTCAGAGCTCACCAGCAGGAGATCTAGAATAGGATTTATTTGCTTGTCTCCATCATAGCTGTAAAATAAAGATTTTTTTTTTTTTAGTTTCTGTTTATGACAAACCTAGGTTCGTATGTAGCCTTTTATCTGCTTGCTTAAACAGCCAGAGGTGACCATATTTACACAGGAAGGTCTGGGTGGAGAGTGGGATTTTAAAGCTAAATGGTTGTGCATAATTTGTAATGATAAATCTAATCAATGAGGGTTATTTTTTAAAGGTGTACTGATAAGTTACACTGAGTAAATTAAGCTTGCAAGATCATAATTAGTCAAACATGTTTTTAATAATGGCAGTTGACACTTTTTTTCAAATAAGTCTGCAAGAGTTAAAGGAGTGGTCTGTTTAAATTTACAGCTTTAAGTCGTAATTATAAAGGAAAACCTTGTTCTCGTTGCCTCTGAAATGGAAGCTGCAAACGTTTTTTGATTTCTAAATGTGTTCCATCTTGAAGATGTATTATTAAAATTACAGACTAACATGCCACACAATAGACTTGTCATTGTGAGGTGGCCCATAAACCGTCCACACCCTGTCCTTAAATCATCATAAGGGATTAAATGCATAAACAGAACAAATGAAATGTTGTTCTGGTATCTAGTGGGAGTGAAAGGGCAATAATGAGTCCCACTTTCCCCATTGTAGAAGTGTCCTGGAATGTATAACAATAAGCATAGTTTTATAAGATGCTCTCCCTTTTTGTATCCTCCACCTAAAGATATTTGACATTGTTACTGAAGAGCTGGACCATTCAAAACTTATTTGTATGGATCCTAAATATTAACCAGCCAGTGTTGCTAAAGCACACTGGAAATCGCTCCGGTCTTGTGGACGTCCAACAGATGCAACCTAATGTCTGATGAAGCCGCATGCTTTTCATTAGGGGAGACACAATGTCTTCTGGTGCAAAAGTGTCCCATTCATCTGCAGTTTTAATCCCCCCCCCCCCCCGCCAAAAAAATATCCTGGGAAGCGTTTTATGTCTGCTGTGTAATAGAGCATGACGTCTGACTGTGTGCCTTTTGTAATTTAATATTTTTATCTCCCAGCTATGCTTTGGCAGATGAGGCCTACCGCTCACTACGGGACCAAGACAAGGACCAGTGCATCCTGATCACAGGGGAGAGTGGAGCTGGGAAAACTGGTGAGGGTACCACATTATTTTCATTTTTTACATAGGTGGAGTGGCAGGCTGCTGCTCTTGTGTATTCTTTTTTGGAAACTTTGACATTTATTTTAATTAGTTTATTTTAGGTATGATCATCCACCTCATCAGTCTCATTTTTATTATTGTTAATCTGATTTTCAGGTTGTGAGATGCAATTCATAGCAAATTCCTGCGGCTACATCACAGTCTGGGTTGTACTGAGCAGTGAAGAACATGTTGATTATAAATAATGCTGCCACTTTGTGGGAGGCTTCTGCAAAGGCACAGCAGTTTTTCAGTCATATGTTAAACCTTGTATGTCTAGACAGTCAAATTTTGTTCAGATTTGAAGATAAGTCTGGTTAGACTGCAATCTGAACATAGCTTTACAACATTAGGCATGTTCATACATGGATCTATAAGAGATAAGTATCAGTGACATATCTGTTTTGAGTATTAATATTGAAATATTTAATTGTAAACACAACATCCTTTCCTCTTAAGTCCCATAGGTACTGTCTGTAGATCCTTGAAGGGTAAAATAGGGCAAACTTTGTACCCTTTTCCTGTTCTTGTTTGCTGTTCTTTGTTTTGACTGCACTTGGAAGACAGTTCAAAACAACTCTGCGATAAGGATTTGTGCGTATTGCAGATTTAGATCAGGTTGACTGTAGAAGTCTGACGTCCTGTTTTTTTTTTCTTTTATTGAATCAAGTTTGTACATGAGATTTAACTGACCTGTAATGCGTGCGATTGTGAAATGATGGAGGTAGACATATCAAAATAAGAGTAGCATCATACTGTGCTGTGCTTTATTTACACTTCCTACATTAAGATCAAGCAAACAACACACATACTTGCCAGTTGGGAAAACTTAAAGCCCATTTGCTGGCTGTGGACCAGAAATGGGAGTCTCTGCAGGTAGAAGCTGATTTCCTATTTCAACTTTTTTTCTGCTGGGTGTTGTGAGAGTGCGACCATGTTTTGGAAGCACCTTCATATATCTGAGATTCCTAAGATGAATGGTATTTCCTGGTCTCAGTGTTGTGCCGCTTCACAGGTAAGGGTAATATGGAGCTGGCAGTATGCAGACAGTGGGAATGCAGTTGCAATCCACTCATAAGATCCCCTCCTGTGCAAACACATCCATGCTTCAGAATAAAAGAATTTCCCATATGGGTTTCACATTTAGCTTTTCTGCTTGACGGCCTCTGGCTAAAAAAGGAAAAGTTTTAATTTATCCAGTTTTTACATAGAGATGAAATCACTGGATTAAAAGTGACACATTTCTGACTAAAAACATTTTTTTAAACATCTTTTAAAGCTTTGACCCCTTCAGCCTTTTCATTGTGGCACATGACGGATACGATTACATTCATATTTAGTTTGTTTTTATATTTTTACCAGAAACTTTAAATTATATTGCAGTTGTTTTGGTCACCAAAACATGAAATAAATGAGAAAATGGTTGTTTTAGGGGAACCTGAAAAAGGATTTAATTACCAAGCAACTGTTGTTGAATGAGGGCTTTTTACATTGTAAGCCTATTTTCAACAAACAATATTACATCAAGTAAAACACTTTTACAAGTTCCGGAAACACATTTCTGAAGACTTCAACAAACCTGTGGAGGTTCAACCCTCGAGGTTGTGACAGGAGAACTAGGAGAAGATTTACCCAGTGCACATATTGTTATTCTGGACTGTACTGCACGTGGTATGGGATGGCCAGCAAATGGAACAAAGATGAAACGGCTGTGTTGAATGGCTGAACAGATCACTGCCGTCTATCTGAGTGACCATTTTTATGATTACCACTGCTCTCATGTTTCTGTTACTTAATAGATTTTACATATCACCTAACAACCAAAACAAAGTAAAGGACTCATGAAATTACAAGGACACTGACTTTGAAAGGTCATTTTTGTTCTAATATCTGTGGCAGCTTAATTTTCTAATGAATGTTCACATTACTGAAATGAAAAGAAAGCAAAAAAGGAGTTATTTATAAAATTGCATTGATGGTATCATGGAGGCATGTGTGTACAACATACCAATGTCTTTGTGATGTCAAACAGTTTGAACTTTTGTGGAGCAAAGATTTCTCAACTTGACTTGCCTTGCAGTACTTTAGTCAGCAAACGGCAAGAGCCAGAAAGACACAGAAGCCGGTGCTCGCACAGTAAGATTTCCTAAATAATTAGAATATCACAAGGACAGTGATTCAATAGAAAACAGCCAAACAAAGCAATAAACCCAGTTCAGTTTGACAGACCATAGGGTTTTTTTCTGTGATGGACAAGCCCTCCTTTTAGATTCTGAATCTGTTTAGTAAAAACCCAACTCCAAGAAGCTGTAGCTGCGATCAAGTCAAAAAGATGAATTTGGATTTCTGTAATCTCATCCACCCTGGAGCTTTTTGAGCGGAATAGGGCCATCAAAACCCACCACACAGATATGGGTCATTGACATTCATGTCTGCCTTGGGTTTTCTCTTCTGTTTTGCTGTGGCTTCTATAAAAGCAAGGAGCTGTGACCAAGAGTATTATTTTGGATGCCTCATAGTGTTCAGTAGATATAACATGGCTTTACTGCCACAAGATATGACTGAAGATGTTAATTATTTAGCCCTGGGATATTTAAAAATAAAAAAGTGAACTAAATGCTGCTTCCCCATTCCTCTCCCTACACACACCCACCCACACACAGCCTTCCTTTTGGTATAGAAACGATCAACGTTTTTTATAAGCCAAACTCATCAGCAGACGGTACCTAAACTACAGCAGAGCTCTAGTCTATCCTCCCCTGGCACATCACACTCATCAGTTCTGGGTCACTGTCCTCTCGCTGGTCACGAACGATGATCCCAATGCCAGCAGTCCTCCCAAGAGGCCCGTCACTTGTTCCAAACAGGACAACTTGTCTTTTGAGCCTCTGCAGCAGGCACAAAGTTAATTTTGAGTCAAGCGGTTCACTCTCGGAACACAGTGAGTTTTCAATCCTTGTCGGCTGACACGATGAGGAGCGTTTGTTGCATCCAGACAGTTTCCAGGGCTTTTCTTTGCTTCCCAATGAAATCACTGCAATGATGATGATATTATGATGAAATTATGGTCAACATCTCACTTTACAAAAGTGGGCTACTAAAACGAGGCCTTCTTTTCCCCAATGGTTGTCAAGGGGGATGATCTAATGGGTTTTTTTTTTTTTTTAGGGGAAATGGTGCAACTTGTGGGTGTGTCCTCCTTGTTCTGCCTGGTATTGCAGAGGCTTTGACCTGATACTACTTATAATCTATGTGTGTGTTTCAGAGGCCAGTAAGCTGGTGATGTCATATGTGGCAGCGGTGTGTGGGAAGGGCCAGGAGGTGAACAAGGTCAAGGAACAGCTGTTGCAGTCCAATCCTGTGCTGGAGGGTGAGTGAAAACAGTCCAGCCGGGTCCCAGTGCGGGAGCTGGATGGTCTGAAGTAAACTGTGTTAGCAGGGAGACGGTGCTGCAGAGAAAAACGAGTAGAAGTTGGGAAAACCTCAACATACAGATCTGTGCAAAAGTGTCGAGCCAGCTTTGCTTGAAAGTGGCCAAACTGTCTTGCAATCTCATCAAGTGGTCTTCAGCAACATTTTTTAATTACCTAATCAGTCCAGCGCTTGTATCCAGACATCTTCAGAAAAATGTCTGTTCTTGTTTTAGCCACTTAAAGCTACTAATCCATGAATAATTCATACATTTAAGACACTTTGTCTACACATAACAGACAACCTGTCAAAGAACCAGGTTTAAATGATATAATAAGCCACGTTACGAGCAGTGTGTCATCTTTTTTTTTTTTTTTTCCATTAGTTGCATCTGTGGATATTACAGACGATAACTCTGTTTGATGTACACAAAGTAGTATTCTTACACCATTAAAGTGATTGTCAATTGTTTGCAAGAAAGTGTGGCATATCTCAGCATGGCAGCCCAGTCTGTGCTTAGAGGAAATGTTTAAACTAAACAAGAGGAGAAAGAAGCAGCAGGCAAAGAGAAACAAAGACCTCAGATGAAAAATATCTGGAAATTATGTGAAAAAGCAAAAATGACCTGACCTGGGACCCAAAAGATGCATCTCATCTTTAGTTCAGCCTCGTTAGAAATATTCTCCATGGAAGGGTAGAGTTAGGATGTCAGTCTTAACTGAGGGCAATGAGGAGAAAAGGCTGAGGTATACCAGAAAAGACAGGAACCTAACTGAGGTCAGAGATGGCATCGACCCTCTCCAGAGCTGGAAGTTTAACATTATTGAAACGGAGCTCGGTTATTCTGACCAAGAACAAAACACAGGATGGAAAACTTTCAAAGAAGAGCTTTAAACGGAGAATAGTTCCTGAACACCACTTTAATGAAATGACAGAAGCTTGGTAAAGCATGAAGGCAATTGCCCCAAATATTCAGCCTTTTATTAGACGTTTTGCTAAAAAGGCTACATTTGTTTATTTTTCCTCATTTTCATTAAATGGCTGCAGTATTTCCCACTTTCCCTGCTTTATGTATGATCACAAAAGCAAAAGGCTGGCTCAGGTTTTTTTTTTTTTTTTTTGCATTTTAATCAACCTATGAGCCCAAATACTGTTGTGTTTTTTAAATATATTTTTTTGGTTTGGTCTCCAAGCACACAACCCACACAATACATTTCACAGTCACTGTGGTACAGATACTGTACAACATACAATCATTCCCGCAGCTCAGTGCTGGCACAGGAACAGCTGTCTCTTAATTGGGGGTAGTGGACAGGAAATGCCCATGAATGATGAAGCTGTAAGGTTGACTCGCAGCGGAAAACCCTGCACATCTGCAAGAGTTTAGCCCCCGCTGATCTAATTGGCCCAACATTAAAAAAAAAAAAAAAAGAGAAAAAGATAATGGTCAGGGGCAGCGTTTATCCTGCTGCACAGAATTAATCTGTCATGCTTTGCTCCCTGCTTCACTTTCTTTTTATTGGTTTCATTCTTTGTCACCCTCCATTTCTTCTCACTACTTGCTCTAATTTCTCTTCATCTCCAGTATCTCTTCTGCTTTTCTCTGCCTCTTCCACCCTCTGGCTGCTACTCCTACCAGACAAGCAGCCCACACATTTAAATTCTGTATACTTTTACACAAATGAATCAGCTTTTATCAGCAATTAAGCAGTTGTGCTAATGGCACTTTGATGTGTGTCTTATTAATAGCATTATAATGTTGAAATGAGGGTTTCAAGCAGTTAAAGTAAAATGCTCGAGGAGGTAGTCTTCTTAAAGGCTTGTTGGTGCACTCATGTTCTTGATGCATGTAATATGCGCCAAAAAGACGGTGCTGTGCTACGTTGTTTGCGTTTACTCCTAAGCAGTGGGCACATATTGAAGCACTTTAACTTGAACATGCTTCAGTGTGGCGTGACATCAAAGTTCAGTCTTCCTAAGCCCGAAAAGCCCTGATGCTTTGCTTAATCCATACAGAATTATGGGGCTTCATCAGTACAAATGGCTTTGACATTCAGGCCTTTATGATTGACAGCTGGCTTGTGGGAAGGCACAGTGTCAAGGATCATTACTGGTTTAAACATTTACAAAGGAGTTTTAATGTTTTAACTTAGTTTTAACAGCTTGATTTATTTTTCCCACTGTCTCTTTCTGTTATTGATATCTTCATGGTTTTCTCTTTTTAACCTATTTTTTTAGCGTTTGGAAATGCTAAAACTGTACGGAACGACAACTCTTCAAGATTTGTAAGTATCCAGCACTGAGTTTATTCTTTTATTCTCTTTTTGCTGTTTATTTTATATTTTATTGCTATCAGCCAAATCAAAGTATCTGCAGTCTGCTTTTCCATGGCATATAAATTTATTTTAAATTCCAAATGCTGTTCTTCATTATTCGTTTTCATGGAACAGTGTGATTATTTATAAATTATGCTTCGTGTGTGTGTGTGTGTGTGTGTGTGTTATGGTTGGTGGCAGGGGGAGTGTTTGGGTGGGATCAGTGTTCATGCCTGCAGAGGTTTGTAGGTGTTCGTGCACATGTACTGGTTTTGATGTTTAGTGATGAGTACATGCAGCACATACTCTTTAGAAGAGATGCCTGCCTGAATGGGCACTGGGTGTTGAACACAAACCGGTATTTATGAAACCCTTTTATCATCTGTTCCTGTATCTTTTTTTTCTACCATGTAATTGGAAAAAAATGATAGAAGACATTATACGAGCCCACACACTGCGTCGGTTACTGTATTATTTATGCTCTTGATATATTAAACATGCACATTTCACATACACCTAGTAAAAACTTTTTTCAAATGTGTTTTTTCTGCTACATAATTGTGAAAAACTGAATTTATGCAACTATGAAACTTCTCAAAACTGCAAGACAGAGCTTGCAAACATTTGTATGCTTAAGACTGATTGGCACTGAAGATCATTAGCATCTTAAAGATGATTCAGTGCCTGGTTTTGTGTAGACGGATATGAATCCAGACTAGTTAATTTTAGGCTGTAACATTATGGAAAGAAATGTGTTTTGGGGTTGTTTTACCCCCTTGAGAAGCGATTTTTAAAGTGTATTTTCTCCGGGGCCCTAATAAATCTGCAGCAGTATTACTCAGATCAGATCACACTACTGCTTTTGTGCAAATTTGAAGGATTTTGTGTGGAAGCTGAATGAATTCAGACGCTTCATTCAGAAATTATGGTTTCTTAATGCTAGATGACACAAAGCTGAAGTTATGTTTGTTTTGTACACTTTTTCCTGCCCTCTCCCTTATATTATTATAGAAACTGGTTATTCCAGCAGCTTCCAACCTGTCCTCCCCTGAACCTTAACATGACCTAGTTTTACTTGATACAATATTTTCAATCATCTACCTAAGCTGATGGATAAACACATGCCAATGCCAGGACATGCAGTTGTAACGGAGCATTATAATGGATTATACCCTTGATCTGGTTATATATAGTTGACCTTGACATTGGCGTTCAGGCAAAAACCTTATGCCTCTTCATCAGTTCCCCATCGTTTTTCCATAAAGCTATGAATGGAGCCATCACTTAATTTTGCAGAGTGCAGGAGGTATATTGAGTTCGGATTGAGCTCATTCACCAGCAGTGGTTGGCCTCATCTGGGAGACCAGTCTGTTTTAATAAGTCTGGGGTGAGAAAGGGAGGGGTGGGAAGCCAGCCTCAAACCTTTTAGAGAAAAAGGGTATGAAAACCCTTTTTAGTTCTGCAAAAAGAAAAAAAAACATCTCTAGTGCTGAAATCCTCACTGTGAACTTAACTCATGAGCTGGGCTTGTTTTAAGCCTTTCCCCCTTTATTTTAAAAGAGAAAAGCCTGATTATAAAAGACTAAAAGATATAAAAGGATACAAGTTCATAGCTAACTTTTGTATTCTAACCCTCAGGGAAAGTACATGGACATAGAGTTTGACTTCAAAGGAGATCCGCTGGGTGGAGTCATCAGCAATTGTGAGTATTAAAAAAATGAAGCTCCTTCAAATATATCCTGTAAATCTGAGAGACGTTTTGGTGTTTTTTGTTAAATATATTCTGCTAGGACTGCATGATATCTGGAAAACATACAGGGTACCTTATTATAGAATTTTTATTCAGGTAGGTAGGTATGACATCATCCATTAACTTTCTTCTTTTCAAAGGTCAGGTCACAAAAGTGATGAGGAGGGAAATGTGATCCTCCTTTGACCCAGAAAAACATCCTTCTTTCTGGATCCTCTTTGTGGATCCAGTGCATTCCCAGGCCAGAAAGAATATGTATCTGTTCTCACACCTATGGGTACACCTTCCCAGTGGATTTGATAGGAAAGTGTTAGGTGTGTAATCCAGTGTGTTGTGAGCTTACCCCCACACTCTCTTCTCTTTCAACACACCAGGAAAAACATGTAAGCCATTGTGACCAAGAGGCAAACTAATTAGATGCCTGAAATGCCTCAGTTGACTCCTTTCAAGATAATGGCACAATGACTCCACTCCCAACTTTGCTTGAGCTAATCATCCTTATTTCTGAGGCTGTGTCTACAGACTAATTTCAGCCATTTGTGTCCATGATCTCATTCTTTCACACGGGACGGTCTTCTAGCCAGGAATGGTCAAAAACAACTGAAACTGGTTAAAATGTTGTTTTTTTTATTTTCTTTATTTAATGTATTAACATTGGAAGATTACTATTGCAGGCAGTGTTTGGTGTACTGCTCGTCCCTCAGAGAGAAATGTAGAATAGCAAAGTACAAATACACGTTTTATGAAAACTTTTTCTTTGCATGATTTAAACCAGACTCAACAAAAAGCACAATCCCCATTACTGACTTTCTCCAGTCGGCTTTTTGTTGTTTTTTTTTTTTTCTTTCCCTCTGTTTTGGTTTGATCCGGCCTCCGTTTCTCTGACCTCTGGCAGGAAAGCCAGCACAGACAA
Source organism: Pseudomugil gertrudae (assembly GCA_037177535.1). Lineage (NCBI taxonomy): Eukaryota > Metazoa > Chordata > Actinopteri > Atheriniformes > Pseudomugilidae > Pseudomugil > Pseudomugil gertrudae. Next base: position 19,419,973 of record JBAMHV010000013.1, read on the forward strand.
AACACTGTAAACAAAGACGGAAGCTGATGGCCAAGACACAAATGAACCTCTGTCTGCTCGCCGGAGTCGGTCCAACACAAGGGACTGCCTGTGAAGAGGAGCTACTGACATGAGACTGATTTAGTCAAAGCTGGCTGGCTGGCTCGACAGATGGATGTGGATGCTGTTGCAGTGCAGACATGGATGGATTCTTCTGTCCTTTGCAGCTCATTATTCTCCATGTGCACCTCTGAAGCTTTCTGTTCTTTAAATGTTTAGTCAGGGATTACAGTAGCTTTGATTTAAAAACAGTTGGGCTTTTGTCTGAATATAATCTATTGTTTTCTGACCGTGTGGAGAAGGTTGCGGGAATTGTTCCTATGGAAAGTTTTTGTGCCGGAAATTCTGCAATGCTCCTCATTTTTTTGCCAGAATGGTGTCGAAAGCTGTCTGTACAGTGTTAAGATAAAGAAAAATGGAGTGAAATATAAGAAGTGGCTTTCAGTGGCATTTTATCTTTCTCTGCGCCACACGGCTGCTGCCAGCCTCTCGGTCATGGATGTTGTATTATTGATGTGCTAGCTCTGAAGTGCCACTTATGTGATTCACGACCAGTGGGTGTCACAGAATCGCATTTAGTCTGATCTGACCCTGACAACCAACAGTTTGCAGCGTTTCCACAGATGTGCTGTAAAATGGTGTTTGCGTCCTCTCGTCTCGCACCAACCAGTGAGTCAGAGTCCAGTCTAAATATTGAGAAAGCAAAGAAGTTTGATCATGGTTATAATGGTGCACATTTTGCCAAAGCACTCCATGTGGTGTAATAGACGAGCAGTGAAGAGGCTCCCAAGAAGCCTGTGTGATCTTCGAGCTCTGCAGTTGGTCTTTAATTAAATCATACTTCTAATGGTTTAGCGGATGAGGTCTCTCTTTAATCAGGTACTGTTGCACTTGGTCGATTGCCCAGAAGAAAGGGCTGACTAAGATCCACCATTGGTTTCCTTCCCTGAACACTTCCTGTGGTGTTTGTACACATGGAAAGTGAGCAACGTTGGCAATATAAATAGATCATTGGACAAGGAAACCCTTTAAGTCTTGAATAAATTACGCCAGGTGGGGGCAGCCACATGTTTTAGTCAGAAAAACTCTTGAGAATCTCTGCTGGGAAAAAAAATCACTGTGAAAACTTTAATGTGCTTTTAATTTTTACTCCAGATCTGCTGGAGAAGTCCCGTGTGGTGAAACAGCCGAGAGGAGAGAGGAACTTCCACATCTTTTATCAGCTCTTGTCTGGTGCTTCAGATGATACACTCAGTAAGTAGTGGAAATGCCAGGAAGGGGAGTTGATGGGAGTTGATGGAATGCTGTGGACAGAGGCGAGTTGGTGGTTTCTATAGAAATGTCAGTTTTAAGTCCTGAAAACGACTCAATTAGCCTCAACGATAAACTGTGGTTACAATATATTTAGCACTACCAGTGTGGGGGAAATTTCAAGCATCAGGCTATACAGATCTCTGCTTGCAGGAAGTAATGAGTCAAATTTAACACAGTAGCTGGTGGGAAGCCAGACTCCCCATTGTTACTTCCTCTTCCTCGTAATATTTTGTGTATGATTGCACATTTAGTTTAATCGGGAATCTCCAGCTTTTTTTTATTTTGTTTTTTTTTTTAAATGGTGTGTGAAAGCATCTTTTAGCTGAAGTACAGCTGTAAGAACACATGGCTTGTACATTAATGACTCAGTCTTCCTGCCTCACTACAGAGAACAAAGCCTGGCAATGAAACCTGTTCCCTCTATTTAGTTTTCTGTAGACAGAAGGTATTGTTTTATGTCCTGAACACAGACCAACAATATAATGGTCATCAACCCCTAGAGTGCACACATCAGAGGGGTTGGGTTCAGCTTTACTTACTACAGCCGCTAATGAAATCCGACACATGCACTTACAAGCAGCATAGATTTCTTTTCTTACCTCATTGGGAGGGGGTGTTGCAATTTGAGAATAAAGAACAATGTTCACAGCAGTAATTCTCTTTTGTACAAATATTCTGCAGTTGGTGGAAGAAATACGCAAGTTGGTTTAGTTTATAATAAAACGGGATTCCCAGAGGGCGGACAATATGGCAGCACTTCACCAGCTATGAGTGTGCAAGCTGTGTAACACAAGCAGATTAAATGGCAGCTACCTTTTGTGTTGCAGAGAAGCTCAAGTTGGACCGAGACTTCAGCAAGTACAACTACCTGAGCCTGGACTCGGCTGTGGTCAGCGGGCTGGATGATGCGACCAACTTCAGGACAGTCAGGGTGAGCGTTTCCTCGTCCACATACAAATGAGCTGAGTTCATTTCGACTTTCCTCTTGCTGCCTCATCAGAGTAAATATAAATCATGTTCAAAGGTCTGGTGTAAACTTGTTTTTTTTCCTTATCGCTTCTGATAAAACAAAAAGCCAATTCAAGATTGTGAAAGCATTTCACACCAGTCTCCCACCCTCCTGTTTGTTAAAAACCAAGTGAACTTTGAGCAGAACTTCTACTCGAATATGAGCTGAATGTCAACAGCAAGGCATGAACACAGAAAATTCCACGTGCTTGTACGTTTTAATATTTCAGCACAGGTCCAGCAGCAGCATCAACGGCGACTGCCTGGGGAAAACCACAAGAGAAAAAGGGGCAGCTGCTTCCTCGTATTTACCCATGTTTGTTCTCACACATGCAATATCCTGTGTGTGTGTGTGTTTTTTTTTTTTGCTTCTCTTCCTTATTGATGGGAACATGTAGGATGTTGTCTGCTTGCTCCTATGCATTGTTGGAGCTTCTGCTCCAGCATACCTCTCTCTGCTAAAGCATAAGTCCCCTCTCTGTTTCACAATTCACCTTTCCCTACTTTTAACATCCTCCTTCCCATCGGCTCTCACAACATTCTCCACACAGCTGCATCTCTCCACCGGAAACACAAAGGGACAGAAGGAACAATTCAACCCACCACTTGATGCTTAAGCAGAACACACATCCATTTTCCTTTTAGCATTTAGTTTAGTTTATTTGTTATTTGGACCGGGATTGAGATTTTTTATTCATGTTGGATAGTTCAGCTTTAAGTGTAAGTTTCAGGTTTGACTGTTATGCAGTGGTGTGTTTACAGCCACACTCTTTACATTTATTGCTTTGTGCTCTTCACTTGTTTTTGCTCTTTTCCCCTTTTTTTTAAAAAAAAAATATTTAAGTAATAATTTTGCCTCTTTTGTTCTGTGTTCCACTCACACAGAATGCCATGGAGATTGTTGGCTTCATGGAAGACGAGCTGCAGTCGGTGCTGGAGCTGGTAGCAGCTGTATTGAAGCTCGGCAACATCGAGTTCAAGCCGGAATCGCGCTGCAATGGCACAGATGAAAGCCGCATCAAAGACAAAAATGGTGGGTTGGATGATTAATTATTCTTAATCATGATGAAGCAGTGATGAACTGAGCTGTGTTTTTAAGGAAAGATTAATTGGATCACACAAGCAGATTGTGCTTATGTAGTTGCAGTTTACACACTTTTATTTCTCTTCTGAGCAACAACTTGTCCTTATCGGAGCCACTGCCCCCTGTTGGCTCATTTTACTCTCCTTTTGTGAGCCTGCTCACCTAATATTTGTTTTTTATGATTTGTTCTACAAGAGCTGTGATATCTCTCCAGCAGTTGTTGTGTTTAGGCAAATGTTTGGTTTGCATATTGCCCTCCATGACAACAGCATGATATAACACCAGATGTCCATGCTTGACCTTTTTCTGACTGATTATTGCTTCAGTTTTGGTGTTTGCAGATGCTTTTTTTTTTTTTTTTTTTTAACTTTCTTTTCTTTGCAGATTTGAAGGAGATGTGTGAACTACTGGGGATCGAACAGTCGGTGCTAGAGAGGGCCTTCAGCTATCGGACAGTTGAGGCTAAGATGGAAAAAGTCTCCACCACCCTGAATGTGGCACAGGTCGGCAGCTGCAACTCGTTGCTAGACACTCATAAAAATATAAAGACCCGCTTTTATTTTTCCTTTTTTTTTTTGTTTGGTCCCCCTTTTGACTGACTCCAGTGGCTACTGACTCTGATCTGTGTCAATGCTACATGAAAATCTCTGCATTATAAATGAGCAACGTCTCTCCTGGAAATGTAAATGTAGGTCATATTCGAGGGTTAAGAGGTTCAGGCTGACTGGACATATAAAGTAGATGCTGCAGAGAAGGGTTTGTCCGAAGTAGAAGACTAAACGTTACCTGAAACATTAATAATAATTCTATTCAGGATGCATTTTCACCGTGTGATTCAGTTACTGTCTCTTGATTTGGCACATTATACATAATGTGTAGAACACAAGGTAAAGCACTTTGAGCTGTCCTGTACATGAAAGGTGCTATATAAATAAACTTGCCTTACCTATACTTAATGTGTATTTTTGCAGGCCTACTATGCCCGAGATGCCCTCGCCAAAAATCTTTACAGTCGCCTGTTCAGCTGGTTGGTTACCAGGATAAATGAGAGCATAAAAGTAAGTCATTTCCTCAAGATGTTTTACTTGAGTAGATTCACCCAATTTATTTAAGCTAGGCATCCTCAACCCTATCATACTGCAATCATCAATGTAACTGCATTGTTTTCTTTCAGGCCCAAGCTAAAACTCGCCATAAGGTCATGGGCGTATTGGACATTTATGGTTTTGAAATCTTTGAGGTAAGAGAGATTGCAGATCAAACTGTCTCTTTGCAGACGCGGACAGAATTAGACCACCCAAACACAGAGGGAGAGTTTTGCCCCAGGCTGTTTGCTTGCATGCCTTTAGTACCTGTGCAGAGCTTATCAACAAAAACTTGGGCTGATAAAAACGCACACTGAGATCAGATTAGTTCACCTTTATTGCTCCCAGAGGGTTAAATTAATTTTGTGGCAAATTTCACAACAGAAAACAAGCACACAACTCAACATGCAGAGAACAAAGCCTGAACGCATCCAATATGTTGTAGGTGCTTAGCAATGTATCGCACAGTGAGAGCTTGCATGATAATTAAGTGCATGTTAACACGTCAGACTAAGTGTCCAAGCGCTGTATAATAGCATTACAGGTTCTTTGCCTTGATGTGGCTTGATGCTACCGGTATTGCCATCATGTCTTTTTTCATATCCCTGCCTGTTCATCCCACTCACTCTCAAGTCATTCCTCTCCTCTCACTGTTGTGTTGTCTGGGTCACCAGGAAGGAGTAAGTAACGCCCACACCCGCCTGTTTGCTGTGCCAGTGAGCATGCTGTGATCCTTCAGACTTAATTCACCTCCTTCATTAAATTACTCCTACTGTGCAGTGCAGCCGCATGGCTGAAAAGATGCTAAAGAAACCTTTGCATCATTTAAATCATGTTTTATGCTCTGCTGCAAGTTTTACTGAACAAGCCTACCTAAGATTAATGTAGATGTGCTGTGAGCTTGCATAAAGAACACAGTTTATATTTCAGCTGTTAGATTTGTTTGTTTTTTTTACTAAGAAGTAACTCTAATTGTGAACCTATTCATGGCAATAGGTTTGTTTTAATACTGGTTTTAAAGGATTGCCACATCTTTTAACCAGGTGTGCTAATGAAAGACAAGTGTTTTGCTTTATTTGGCTATCTCAGTGTTTGTTTCTTTTTCTATCTCCATTTTCTATACCGCTCTATTTTTTCTTTTTGTAAAAGGTTTATTTTAAAGCAATAATTCAATACTTTTTTGGAAATGTACTCTTTCCACTTCTTCTTTTTAAAAGTTTGCTCTGAAGACCAAAGGTAACATAAGTCTACTGCTAACGGTTAGTTAGCTTTAATTAGCATGTCAAGCTGGAAAGTACTGAAACCAAAACCAAGTGATCAACCTTCAGTAATCCTAACTCCAGTATAATTGTAGTGTTATCCTGACATCAATATTTGTGTGGACATTACTAATCTACTAAATTTTTAGAGAGGTTCAGGTTTTGACGGTCAGGTAAGCCGGTTTCTTACTAGTTCGCTAAACGGATATATATAACAATGCAGCTAAAATTTCAAGAAAGTTTACAGAATCTCTTCAATGATTGACCAAAGCACATAAAACAAACCTGTAGACTTAAAAGTGCTGTGCTTTCTGAAGCATTGCTTAGCTACTGTAGATCTTTCCCTGTTTTTTTTTTTAATTATTACCACACAGTGTTCATTGGGAGGACTTTCCCGTACCCAGCAGGAAAGTGAACCATCACCTCTGAAATGAGGCTATTAAGTTCAAACACACTAAGATGGTTACCTCCTCAAGCTACTATTAACAGCTCGTCATAAAACTTCAAAGCTGTAGCTATATTATTTGTGGGGGGTTTCTGTGACATATTTCAGCCTGGTATCTGCTACCACTTGGGGACAGACACATATTTTAATTCTAGTGTGTGTTTTGTGTGTTTAGGGGTGAAGAGGACCTTTTGGTTTCTCAGCGGAAGGAAGTGGGCTTGAAATTTAAAACTTAATCTTCTTGTTGCCTTGTGTCCCAGATCCCAGTGACTAAGAAACTTTGCGTCCTTCACCCTGAGCTGATATACTAAACTTACTTCAAAGCTCTAACGACCTGTTTGTCTTTAGAAAATAAATATTAAACTAACGTGCAATAAGGCCTTTTGCTAAAAATCATGACTAACCATTTACAGACACCAATGGTTCTCACTGACTTTGTTTTTATTATATGGGGGATAAAAGTGATTAAAGGTTGTAAAGATTAAAATCCCTCATTGGTGATTAAAGAAGACTATGAAAGCCTATGGGAACTTGATCTGTTAAGGGTTTACAATCTTTGAGTTGAGATATGACTTCCCATGGATTAAACGTTACCTCTGTGATGGTTGCTGCTGCAGCATCTAACGTGTTCAAGTTTAATGTATCAGATGTAGTATAGAGTTTAGAGAATTCAACCATGAATGGTTTGTGTGATTCCAAATTAAATCTAAAGAAGTGATGTTGGGCAAACCCACTTATTTTATTTTTTTTAGATATCTGCTCTAAAAACCTTGTATTTTAACAAACATTTCAGGTTATTTTTTTACACTTAAATAGTGCAAACTGTACACGAATTGCAAAATTTTGGACAAATGTTACCACAGATATTGCAGCAGAACCTTCATCCGTAGCAATCTGAGGCCTGCACTACGAAGCAAAGTTACTCTGATAAGATCTGGATAAGCGGTACTATGAAGTTAGCTATCAACTCAGTCATTCAACCAGGGTTTTCCCATCAAGATCAATGCGCGCCGACTTAAAAGAGGTGGAGTTTGCCGTGTTCAAAGCGGTCATTGACTAGACTTTATTTCTTCAAAACAATTGCGTCTATCCCTAATAGCTCTTTCTCTTCTTAGCATCCCTCTCAAAATCTGCACACAAACATCTTAAGGATGAACAGGTCATTTTCCAAGAGAGCCGATTGTCAGTAAATGCTGCTTTTTACACTGGTTGATCTTTTATCCAGAACATAACCTGCTCTGGGCATATGTGACTGAGGTGATATTGTCTGGCAACAAAGTGACCTAGCGTTGTAGAAAGGAAAATCCAGCTTCGTAGTACAGGCCTCTAGTTTCCACCACCCTCTCTCATTCTCCTCAGCAGAATAATAATCCTCCTTTTTGTTGCTGACCCTACAGGACAACAGCTTTGAGCAGTTCATCATCAACTACTGCAATGAAAAGCTGCAGCAGATCTTCATCGAGCTGACCTTGCGTGAGGAGCAGGAGGAGTATGTTAGAGAGGTATGTTGATGTATTTACTTGTTAAACTAAAATCATGTTTAGGACTGGATAAGAATAACTTGAATTCTAGGATTTCGTTGTTATTGGGAGTCAACTTTTGGTCCCCATCGGCTCAAACGTGCTGTGAATGTTTGGGCCTTTAGCTGGCACTGGTTCAGTGTTTACCCCTGGTATTGCTCTTTAACCTGTAACTATACATTTGTCATTCAGCATGGTGACAGGTGGGTTGTTGTGTTGACAATCACAGTATTTTAACCCAGTCCCATCATACTGCTGTTGAAACTGTTTGTACAGAACCCTACATTGTTGTTGTTGAGGCATCTGCATTTAGGCCTCATTTATATTTCTATCCCATCTTTCCCCCCCTCCAATACCACCACCCAAAACAAAAAACTTCTCTGTGAGACGGAAATGATCCCTCACTCCATCGAGAGTAAACACTCCCTGTTGTGGGCCTTTCAGCTATGTTTGTTTTTAAAGCTTTGTGTATGAGTGCAGTGGTGGTGACCCCCACACCCCTTTTCCTACTAACGCTACTACCAATGATATTCCACCACTGGCTTCTTTCCAGTATACTGCATGGGAAAATACCACAGTCCTGGAGCAAGAGGGGGGGGAGCGGGAACTAAGAATCAGGAATGTGGCCAGTCAGCCATCAGTTTCTAAGACATGCCTACTTTCCATCTTCCACCTAAAATGTTTGTCACATTGTTTATATAATGCAGATTTCACAAGCAGTTCATAGCTGTGAAGCTGAAGGTAGGAAAATGGTTTTCAGGGCCCATTGGCCCTTTTTTTTTATAATGGGCAAGATGGAAAGTGTTACCTCATGGGTTTTGACTTTTTTTTTATACTGGTTGCAAGTCTGTAGATCATGATGTATAAGCAGTAAAGACAGTAAGACCTTTTTTCATGTTTCACCAGTATCTAATAAATGCACTGAAGTATACCTGATCATCTATTTGTTTTTCCTCAGTGTTTACAGCCTCAGCATGAGTCTCTGTACATCAACAGACGGGGAGAAACTTTAGGGATTGGAATATACTGAAGATTCATAGTAGTTACTGTTCATATCTATTTTTTATGGCTTTCTTTAAAAGCAGTCCCAGGCTGTGAGCCAAACAATGTTTCTATTTATCTATTTACCACAGAACTTTGCTGAAAGCCGTTACGGTTTTGTGGTTTGTTTATTTGCATCTCCGTTATGATAAGCACACGCGTTTATAACCCAGCACTGCGGGAACAACAACCAAACATTGATTATTGATGCCACTAAATCTGATGTGTAGCAAATGCTGAAATATGAGAAAGCAGAAGTTCTGGCTTCATACAGTGTCACTCCGTTCAGAATGTCATCACAACTATGAAATATTTGGTGCAAGGTTTAATTAATTCTTCATCTACAGTATTCTGTCTTTAATTGTGACAATAAGAAACCTGAAACATCTTAAGTGAAACAATGAATTGATGTTAAAATGAAAGACAATTTTCTTAATACTGCATGTTAAGTGTGGAATGAGTTACCTCGGTTGTGGCTGAGAAACTGTACAGGTATGTGTGTAGAAACCAGCTATAAAGCCTGCAGTACCTGCAGAGCCATTTCCGGATACAAATGGATGAGGTGACCTTTTTTTTCAACATTGAGGTTTTTAGTATTGTTTGTTTGGACTCTTTCAGTATCTGGATGGATAAAATTAAGCTAACAATAACACAATGAAAGTCCTTGATTGTGCCTTGATAAACTTCTGGCTAAGCTCTTGGTATCTTGGTCCACCTGTCTCTACATGTTAATCCCTCATTGAGGAGCCTCTCAACTTGGCATTGTGTTTGGATGCTCATATTGATTCACCAATTTGCTCTTTTTATCACTTAATATATAACCAAGCTCAGTCCCATTGTTTATCGCTCTGAAATGAAAATGCTTTTATTTCACCATGTCTGGATTATTGTAATCTACTCGTCTGGGTTAAAGTCACTGGATCATTTATCAAATTGTTCAGAGCGTTGCTGCAATGCTCCAAACACTTTTTTTGGAAGCACTTTGATTTTTATTTTGGTAGGTGCTGAATAAATGCATGTAAACATGCATGCTTTATGTTCTGAGTTTAATAAAAGTCTGTCTGGTGTTACTGTTTTTTAAAAGATGGAGAAGCCTGTGGAAATTTTGACCCCTTCCCTTTTGTCTTGTTTCAGGGTATTGAGTGGACCAACATTGAGTATTTCAACAATGCCATTATCTGTGATCTCATTGAGAATGTAAGTCAACTTTCCAACGCTTTGAGGCCATACAGTTCGGTCAGCATGAATGCTCAGTATTAGTCTGGCATTGTATTAGAATGTACACCACATTTCACCATCCAATAATAATGACTTTTTTTTTCTTCTTTCCTTTTTTGTGCCAGAACCAAAATGGCATCATGGCTATGCTGGATGAGGAGTGCCTGAGGCCAGGGACGGTAACTGATGAGACCTTCTTGGACAAGCTTAACACTGTGTGCGCCGAGCACCAGCACTTTGAGAGTCGCCTAAGCAAGAACTCAAAGTTCCTCACCGACCACAGCTTGCCACACAACTGCTTCCGAATTCAGCACTATGCTGGCAAGGTATCCCACTTAGAAGTCCAGATTTATGCTTAGTTTGTGTAACTTGTGTATGTCTTTGGCCCTTTTTTTGGTATACAAAGAGGGTGAAAAACCTTTTCTGCATCTTCCCTTTCTCCACTTTGCTTCAAGGTGCTTTACCGCGTCGAAGGCTTCGTGGATAAGAACAATGACCTGCTGTATCGGGATCTATCTCAAGCCATGTACAAGGCCAACCACAGCCTCATTAAACAGCTGTTCCCTGAAGGAAATCCCACCAAAGTCAACCTAAAGAGACCACCAACCGCTGGATTCCAGTTCAAAGCATCTGTCGGCACACTGATGAGTAACCTGCAGACCAAGAACCCAAACTACATCCGGTAAAATGTTGCTTCTTTCAAATGTAAAATTATGGTATACTGTACCAACCTCCCTATGGTATGTTAGTCAGGCTTTTTGTTTTTTCTTTTTTCCCTATAGCATTATTTTGGTTACATTGTGTTAATCTTTTGCTTTTCTTTCTTCATAGGTGTATCAAGCCCAATGACAAGAAGGCGTCTCATGTCTTCACCGAATCTCTGGTGTGCCATCAGGTGCGCTATTTGGGCCTGATGGAGAACGTTCGTGTGAGGCGAGCCGGCTATGCTTTTCGCCAAGCTTACGAGCCGTGTCTCGAGCGCTACAAAATGCTCTGCAAGAAGACTTGGCCACACTGGAGAGGGCCTGCCAGGTAATTGCTCTTTTTTTTCTGGAGCAGGGTCATGGGGGCGGGAGGGACAGCTGTTTGTGCTTGGGAAAAAACACAGACTCTTGTAACTGGAGGGTTTCCAAAGTGAACCGCTTTAAGATTTTGGTGAGAGAATGAGCAAAGGACTAGAAATGGTCCCAGGTGTCTGTAGCTAAGATACTGAACTTCGGACTATTCCAGTGTTTAAATAAACTACAGCTGCTCTAGGCAGAACCCAGATTTTAAGATACTGCAATTTATTTGTCTAAAATGAATGATGGTAAATGTAGTGGTCACATATGCATTACCTAGCGACCAGATAGTTGCAGACCAGATGAAAATCCTCCTAACATCCTCACAGAAACTAGCAGCAGACATGTCGCATACTACATACGCTTTTATTGTTCAGCAGAAATAAACCATTGCCTCTGCGTTCCACATCATGTGGAGACGTTTCTTATCTGTCTCCACCATTCAGCCAGACTTGCCTGTTTCATCCCGTGTTGGTGAAATCACTGATTCCTATCTGCCGTGCCTCACATGGATATCTTGTATTTTTTTTAGCCATCTCGGAGCACTTTGATAGGGTTAAGTCTCTGTCACACATGTTTTTCTAGCTGTATTGATTTAATCAGTTTGCTCTCCACCATACTTTTCATCCTGAAAATCTGTTGTCCAGGTCCCTTCACTCCTTCTGTAGTGTTATTTCTACACTCATCTATAATGTCATATAAAATTCTGTCTTCTTCTCACAGGGACGGAGTGGAGGTGCTGATGGCTGACCTCCAGGTTCCAACGGAAGAGTTTTCTTATGGCCGCTCAAAGATCTTCATCAGGAACCCAAGAACGGTACAAACATTATCTCTTAAGCCTGTTGTTTTCCCAACAAGTTTTTGACATCTGCAGGGTATTCCATTGGATCAAGCTGTGTTTCAAAGTCTTAAAAGGTTGAATCCAGTGTGCTCTGCTGCCCTGTTTTCTCACAGTAAGATGTTTGTGAAGCAGGGTGGGCTGCACTTGGAGCCCACCTCCTCAGCAATTAGTATGCATCTACTGCTCAAAAACACATGGTTTCGCTTAGCAATCCTGTATAACATGGGAAATGAGTTACTCTGTGCTTGCATGCTCAACTGCTCGATCCTGCAGAATCTGAATGTGCTTTCTCCCCCTGCCAGCGAGAGACCAAACAGAGCTTGGAATAACATGATCTCACACAAGGAGAATTTTTGTTTTTTTTTCCCTGTAATTGCTTTCTGCATCTGATCAGCTTATCTCCTTCACATATCTACAGCTGCAAAATGGCATTCATGAAGTCAAATAACAGACTACAAGGCTGGATTCCAACTATTTTTGGGGGTTATTCATCACATCTACATAATTATTAGAAACAAAGGTCCTCAAACACTATTTGAATAGTTTGCGCTATTAAGGGACAATTAATGGGTGTGGCTGTCATAATGTACTTGGGTTGTGGAGGAGATTCATTATTTGTGCATCATTTTAGTTTTACCTTCTTTGTAGCTTTTTTTCCTGGAGGAGAGAAGAAAGCAGTGCCTTCAAGACCTCGCCACACTCATCCAAAAGATCTATCGAGGCTGGAAGTGCCGCATCCAGTTCCTGCTGCTGAAAAAGAGCCAGATCGTGGTGGCAGCATGGTACCGTCGATATGCGGTGAGTGTGTGTGTTAATTTGGCTCAATACGCAAGCATTAAACACTGATGCTTTAGGGTGTGTTCATGAGATTTTAGTTTCTTCATTTCGTAGCAACAACAAAAGTACCAAAAGATCAAGCAGGCCACCACTGTGGTGCAGTCCTACACCAGGGGATGGCAGGTATGCAACTATCATATTTGCTCTGTAAATGAAATGTTTCAACAAGGAAATCATGACGGAGGACAAATGAAAATATTTGCTGCTTTTCCCAGGCACGCAAACTTCTGAGGGAGTTGAAATACCAGAAGAGATGTGAGGAGGCAGTGACCACCATCTCAGCATATTGGCACGGCACACAGGTAGAGTGAGACTCTGAAGTATAAAACAACTGTTTTGATGCTTGAAAAAATAGCTGTTAACGCTCCTCTTGAATTGTTTGCACCAATTCTTCTCATTGGTACCACCGTTTTGCAGAGCTTCTATTCTTTAAGCCATCTTTGATGTTATTGCTGCTGTTTTTTTATTTTTCCTTTTCTGTAACCCTTCTTCTTTTGGAGATCACACAATTCCCACTTATATTTTTTCTTCTTACTCCTTTTCAACTTTCCCTTCTCAATTTACCTCTTCACACATCTCCAACCTGTCACACGAAACGCCACCGCATCCCTCCAGGCTCGGATGGAGCTGAGACGTCTAAAACAAGAAGTGCGGAATAAACATGCTGTGACAATTATTTGGGCATACTGGCAGGGAACCAAGGTATTTCCCCTTAGTCGTGGTGTGTTGCTGTCCCAGCTGTCTTGTCATTGTTGTTAACCACATCCAATCCCATTCTCATCATGAAATTGTATTATATCATAGCAGCCCTGCTGAATGAACCTTGTGCAGGCAACTGACCTATTATATGGGCCTCCCATCCCATCTTTGATATTGTGGCTGCAAATGTTTGTTTGGAAGTTTCCTAGTTAAAATATAGTATTGCACGTTGTTTTTATTGTGCTTTACTAAGATCTGTAGCAGAAACCTTTTTGAAATCTTAGTTTTCATCTGATGTGCCATGAGTAGCTCTTTTGTATCTTCACAAATAGCGCAATCATGTGTGTCAGCCACACGGCAACTTTTCTCTACTGTGTAGGTCACCTTGAAACTGGTGGACGCTTTTTGTTTTTCCACTGTGTTTAATCACTAACTTTTAAAGTCACTGTAAGCAGGGGGGCGGATGTGGAGACCACCTGCTGCAGTTTTGAAAATTGTGTTTACATTCTTAATATTGGGAATATTTTCCATGGGTGAAGGACTGGATTGTAAGCAAGCCAGTTTAGCAACTTAATTAATTTTTTAAAATAGGCGTTTGTCTAGATATGCATTGTTTTGCTGAAATAGACTAGACTTTTCCTGCAAAGATGTAGCCTTGATGGCATATTTAAAACCTGTAAATATCATCAGCATAATGTCTTTGCAGAAGCAGGTTTCCTGTGCCATGCACATTAATAGAAACATTTTTAAAAGGGCAAAGGACAGTTTGTCTCTTCCACTTTTCTGTGGTTTTTACATCTGCTCCTTTTGTACCCAGTAATACTCATGGTCTCCACAGACCCATTACCAGATAATCTAATTTAAGATGTTGTTCCATCCAGTACAGTACTCCAAACAGCCTCAGTTTATTTCTTATCAATATAGTTTAAATGACTATGATGTAAATGATAAAGAAGCTATTTCATTAAGTTTTGATTGACATTTCCCTCAAACAAAATTGTGACATTTTCTGACATACATTAGACCACTTTTGCTGTCAAAACATACTACAAATATAGTGACAGTCTCACCAACACAGTCTGCAATGTTTCAGTTACAATGTGAACTTTCCTTTTTGTAAACATGAAATATTTTATCTCAGCAGCTGTTTTATGCAGAGTATCATTGTCTATGATGGCCTTTTTAGTTTTCATGTAGACTGTAACCATCATCATGAAACCATCAGCAGGTTCACAATATAATTTGACTGCCACTCATTATCAAACTCTTCTTAACTCCACATAAAGTCTTGACTTCCGTTTGTAGTTCCTTGTGATGTCTTGTCACTTTGACTTTCATCGGACAATGACGTTTTATAACTGTTGCTGAAAAACACTCATCTGCAGCCTCCACCGCTTTTCATTAGGCACGGCGAGAGCTGCGTCAGCTGAAGGAGGAGGCGAGGAATAAACATGCCGTGTCGGTCATTTGGGCCGGCTGGCAGGGCACCAAGGTATTTGGGAAGCCTTTAGACTTGCAGTGACTCTGACTTGCCGCCTCTGTCGAACCGGTGGGGAGGGGGAGGGGGGGGGGGAGAGGGGGGGGGGGGGGGGGGGGGGGGGGGGGGGGGGGGGGGGGGGGGGG
>JBAMHV010000013.1:19435146-19447494 GCA_037177535.1 Pseudomugil gertrudae
AAAAAATGCCTTTTTGGTCGTTTGGGCCGGTTGGAAGGGAACCAAGGGGTTTGGGAAGCTTTTAGACTTGGGGGGATTTTGGCTTGCCGCCTTTGTCAAACCACTACCCCCCCCCCCCCCCCCCCCCACTCCCACCTCCTCATTCTAGAAAAGTACCCTGATGTCAAGTCTGCTCGAGTTGTTCCAAACATTTGTTTTTATTTTCTGATTTAAGCCACTTAACAATACATCCCATCACATACTGGCTGCAGAAGTAATGAGAGGTCTAACAAATGGGACCAAAATGTCAACAGAAACTTGTCTTTTCAGCTATAAGTGACTTTACATAATGTTCATCAGGAAGAGACTTTTTATATTTTGAGTTTGTTTTCAGCTTATTCCTCCATTTTTTTGTTTTTGACCTCTGCATGCTGCCTTCTCTCTGCATGGTTTCCTAAGCATGTTTAGCTTACTGCATGTTTAATCTTTGCATTGAAACACTGTCTTATTTTAGATTGAACGGTTTGGATTTGTTTGAGTTTACTTTTGCTGCATTAGTTGGGACTTTTGCTTGTTGTACTGTTTCATTAAAATGCCTTTTGTTATAGTGGTCTTCCTGATGAAGGTCCATCTGACCAACAGTGTTCTGGAGCAATAGAGCAGTGCTGGTGCAGTCATTGGTCACACAGGGCTTGTGTGCAGCGTGTGGTTTTGAGTGTGCTTTTGATATAGCTGACTTCAAACGGAGCAGTGTTTTCTTCCTCTTTTTCTCACCTGCTCCTGCTTCATTTGTTCCCATTCCTGTTTTTTTTCCCGCCCACCCCCTGAACAGGCTCGCAGGGAGCTCAGGAGACTGAAGGAAGAGGCCAGGCGTCAGCATGCTGTCGCTGTGATTTGGGCCTACTGGCAGGGACTCAAGGTACCTACCAGCCCCAAGGCGCAGCCATCATCATCGTCATATGTGCCACCTTCTCAAAAACTCTGACCTCATCTTCTTCGATCACTTGCTGTCTACTTCAGGAACCAGCCTCTGTCCAGGGTCATGTAGATGTTCATGGTAGCTTTCTATGTAAAGATCAGCAGTGATGGACATAAATTAAAAGATTATCTCAGTTCAGTTTAAGTATCATATTAAAGACCCCTTGCAGAACGAGATATTAACTGTAGAGAATTATACATAGATGTAAATATCAGGACCTTGTTTTCAGATTGGAACTGTCATAATATCAAATCAACTAGAAGATGGTCATGCCCAAAAGCATTCACAATTACAGTATTATTGCTGTATCTAATGTGAATTTTGAAGGGAAAAATATAGTACTAATTCACCTTTTTCCACTATTTTCATTAAATTTGTTTTCATTGACATTTTAGTATTGAAAGTACAAAAAGTAACATTTTAAAGTTGAGAATTATTCCTAATGTGTGGCGTTAACCCGTTATTGATGCACGGCTCTCAAAAGAAAAAAGTTAAATTAACTGGATTTAAATGTCTAAGTGCGTCCAATTCAACAGTTACTGCATGGCTGACTATATTCTGACTGGCAACAAGTTATTTAGCCTCACTGGTTGCCGTGAGAAGCTTATTTTCTTAAACAACAATACTAGAAGACTTGTGGTCATGTAATGTTTGTTTCATAAAGGTAAAATTATTGGTACCAAACAGAGAAAACCTCTGAGGATGATCCATCCTCTTAAAAAAAAAGAGATGTAGACAGAAAAGATTCTGATTCTAGTGATTGGTACTTAATGTTTGGTGAAATCGAATAACAAATTAATCAATAAAACTCATGTCTGTTTTCAATAATGAAAGGCCATTTTCACATGCAAGTGCAGAGGGAGCTCATGGGACTGGGAATAAACAGCTGTGTAGTCTTAAACTCATTAATCTATGAAGCTAATTGTTTTTTTTTTTTAAGTTTGCTATTTAGTATGAAACGTGTTGTAAAAGAGTGGCTGAGGGAACTTGAGACATGCAACCCCAGTGAGAATTTTCTGGGTGTGTTAGGGAAGACTATGCAAAGGTCCAACCCTCCCATCACCACTAGAAGATATTCACACAAAAGTATTGCATCTCTGAGCTGTAATGAAAGCTAACAGTGACACAACAAAAAGTAGTGTGACTTATTTTGGGGGGGCGGTGAGTGCACTTTAATACTTTTGATGCACAGATTTTTCTCGGTACCAGTATACCAGACAACTGTTTAAGATATACAAAAATGTCTTTTATTTTGTTTGAATAATGTTTAAAATATTCCGATGTCTGGTGTTACTATGGAAACGGTTCATTAGGAACTCAAATCCTTGTAACTTCATAGTTTTTATCAGAACTGAGATGATCAGTTGAGTAACAATGGATTTTTCTCCACTTTTAAAGCTTTGATGAAGATTTAAAGGAACTTTGTGCGGCTGATGCTTCTTTTCTGTCCTTCTCATCCTCCTGTCGGCATCTACTCTTTCTCTCTCAACTAACCCATAAACCCGCACTGTTTGTGCATCCAACAGTATTGACTCTGCTTGTCATTTCTGTCTTCAGGTGTGTGTGTCCTAGTTTTTTGGTGGCTGTGTTCCATTTGTTTATAGGAGTAAAACTCCCTGTGCTGTAGTTGGTTTTAAAGTTGATCCTTTTCATCATGATAATTGACTGTTTCACAACGCACCTGTTTACAACTCAGCGTTGGCCCATGAATGGGAATCATGTGGGCTGCTTGTTGCAACCATCACCACTTTTTCAGTAATTAATTTGAAGCTGTCCTAATTGGGATTAATTCCAGCAGATTGGAGTTCTGTTCCAGTTTTCCCTGTTTGTGACTAACCAAATGTCGGTGTGCTGTTCATGTTGCTGTCATTGCTTTTTTTTCAGTGTGCTCCTTTTCTTTCCCACTACATATCAAGCTAAGAGGGGTGTAGAAGTGATTGATAGCTTATTTATTTTCATGCTTGTGCTTTAACAGGTCCGCAGAGAGTACCGAAAATTCTTCAGGGCAAACGCTGGCAAGAAGATCTATGACTTCACCATCCAGAGAATAGTAAGTAGGACTTTTCTTTTTGTATAAGAGTAGAGGTTACTTGTAATGTGAAACTAATGAAACAAATTTTTTTTGTGTCCAGATGCAGAAATACTTTCTTGGTCTAAAGAGCAACATGCCCTCCATGTCTCCAATAGACAAGAGCTGGCCTGCTAGGCCTTACTACTTTCTGGAAGGCGTCCATGGTGAGCTCCAGAGAATCTTCCATCTCTGGAGGGTACGTCTGTCACATTCAGCCACTTTGAATTATTTTTTTTTACATCCGCTTTTAAACAGTCAATCTGAATATTTTCATATGCAAACAGGAACATGTAGACACGTTTTTCCTTTATCAGCTACTGCAGGAAGCATATTATCAGTTACTGATATTTCCATGTACAGTGGGTAAGGCTTTCTCTTTATAAGAAACATGAAAATGGTAACGATGTATTCTTACAGTAACACAATATATTTTTATCAGCTGCTAAGCACAAAACTAAGTACACCCATCACTTTTACAGTCAGTTGAACCACTTCTATCAGCATTTATCTATCTATCTATCACATTTTCATAGATGCTTAAGTATTAAATACACGGCTCTCTCTAGGTTCCATATCATTTTAATCAGATTCAGCTCTGGTCTTGGATCATTGCAACAGCTTCATTCTTCAGATGTGCTGTTGTGCTCAGGGTTATTGTTGTATGGCTTAACTGTTTTGCCAAGGTTTAGCTGTCAGACAGATGGTCTCATATTTAAATTTGCAATAATCTGTTGAACTCTGTGACTGCAAGGTGTTTATACCCTGCATCTGCATAACAAGCCCACAATGTCAGCCCTCCACCTCAGTTACTGTGAGATATTTCTGCCGATATACGGTTTTGTCTTCACCAAATGTGGTGCTGTTCATTGTAGCCAAATATTTTCAGTTTGGTTTTATCTGTCCAAAGGACTCTTTTCCAGTCCTAAGTAGGCCTGTCGCAATAAGTCAATAATTGCACAATAAGAAAAAGTGAGGGCAATAAGATAATAGTTTCTCTCTCTAACAAAGACTAGATGCATCAGATTAATTGTACATAGGACAGAAATTACCCTGAAACCCTGGATGAGTGAGAACTAGTCTACACATCAAGCTAAATGTTTTTTAAGAAGATAAGGATTTGTTTTTAAAGAGCTAACTTAGCATTGTTTTAGCATTTTTATTAGTTGAAAATTGTCTCAAAATGACATCAAATAATCAAATGGCAAAATGTGTTATTGTGACAGGCCTAGTCCTGAGGTTTGTTCAGATGTACCTTTATTAACCTAAATAGTTCTGTCATGTGTTTTTAGAGGTTTTTCTCCTACAATCATTCCAAAAAAGTCATGCTTGTTCAAACTTTTTAAATTTATTTTATAGTGACCATGACATGTTTAACAAGCTAAGGCTTGTAAAGTCTTTTCTTTTTTGAGGAATACACTGATGCAGTGAACTTGTTGAAACATCCACATCAGGGTGTATTAGATTATTCATCCATTATTTCTGAATTTTGGTTTTTGAGTTTTGTAAATGCTGACTCTGTTGTATCAAATGGCTTTAATTCGTATGAAGATCAATTAATGACTTTCTTTACATGACTTGTTTAAACTATTTTGATAATGTATTCTCCCATCTTTACTAATGTCCCATGTTTAGTGCAAGAAATATAGGAGTCAATTCACTGAGGAGAAGAAAGCTGTGTATGAAGAGAAGCTGGAGGCGAGCGAGCTCTTCAAGGACAAAAAGGCTCTCTACCCCAGCAGGTATCTTAAATTCAGTACTAAGCCTTTCACCCTGTAGCTGCAGCATATGAAAGCGACATCTGAGGATGTTCTGATGAGCTAATGAGTGAATCTCTAATTCCACGTCAGATGTAAAGCTTCAATCATCTCACGTTCCATGTGCCATCACCGTCATTTGATGCCTTTGACTTTATCTTTTTGTCTCAGTGTGAGCCAGCCTTTCAAAGGAGACTACCTGGAGATTGGCAAAAACCCCAAATATCAGAAGCTCAGCAGCGCTGTGGAGGAGAAGATTCTGCTTTCTGACGTGGTCAACAAGATTAACAGGGCTAACGGAAAGGTCAGGAAGCATGAAAACATCAGCTGGAGTTACAGTGAGCTGCTTATTTCAGCTCTCATTATGTTTTTGAGATCTGAACAGCTTGCAGTGTTTTTGTTCCAGAGTACAACTAATACATTAGTTAGTTTCTTAGGTTTTAAGACCCTATCCAACTCTCAGAACTTGGAATCTTTTTAAAGATAAAAAATATGCAACTTCTTGTTATTTATCATGAGATTTTCTGACTGTTTTACTCTCACTGGTAGTGTTCAGCCCGAATCTTCCTGCTGACTAAGAAGAATGTCATCCTGGCTGATCAGAAAACGGGCCAAGTGAAAGCCAGCCTTCCCCTTATAGACCTCGCCAGTGTGTCAGTCAGCACACGAAGCGATGGCTTCTTTGCTCTTAAACTCAGAGAGGTGAGAAGCAAATTGTTCTGGTATTCTGGTTTGTTATGGATCTGATTTTATTTCTGCATGAAAGTCAAACGGTTCCTCTTCGGGCTGCTGCTGAGTTGCTAAATTACCTATGTATGCATGAATTAATCATTTTTTTTCCCACCCTTTAGGGGTCAAGTTCAGCTGTCAAAGGTGACTTCCTTCTCAGCAGCGAGCACCTGATAGAAATAATCACCAAGTTGCACCGTATGTGCTCCACGACCGCAGATAGGGATCAACTCTACATCGACATCTCCGATGAGTAAGAGCGCACAGTTAGATTCAAGTCCAGGTTATGCATCCATCCATCATCCTGGATGTTGTTTTGTGATTAAACTTTTTATTTCCCTCCCCCCGTTTCAGATTTCTGGTGCAGTTTAAACATGACAAAGTATGCGTAAAATTCATCCAGGGAGGCCCCAAGAATGGCAACGGCGTGTCCTGCAAGCGCAAGAACAACCGCCTGCTGGAGGTTTCAGTTCCGACATCACCCTAAATCTGATCACTCTGCTTCTGCTCTTGTACAACACTGCTCAGTGTGGAGGGTGACCTGATGCCAAACTCCAAAACTCTGCATTAGAAAAGTCTCACTGTTTGGCCTGTTGTGTTGATCTCCTCCAGTGTCTCTTTGTCAATGCACCACTATAGCTGAAACCACACGCCACCTTATTTTGGCAGAGAAAGCCCCGACATGGGTTGCATGCCACAAAAATTGGTGTGAAAAGCTAATGTTGGTGCCCAATGGACTTTGTTTTTGTAGACCAGTGGCGATGTTGCTAACGCTTCTATTCTGCTTTTATTGTTGGTTCTGGGAAAATGCAAGGATCATTTTGACAAGCTCCAGCTTCAACTGCTCTAGATTCATCTGCTTTTTAAGCAGCTCTGGCTTCAGCGAGAAGGCTTAAACTTTGAGATGAACTACGACACAAGATTTGAGCTTTAAACCAGTCAGTTGTTTTGTGTTTTTTTTCCATGCTATGGTCAACTTGAATACTGCTTTTTCATTCACCTCTGTGTAACAAAACATGAATGATCTGAAAAGTGATTGTATGTTGTAACATTTTCTCTCTTTGTCTTGGATAAAAACACAGCAGACAGTTAAGTAAATATAAAAGTACAACCTGATTTTTTAAAAACAATTTTGAAACCTTCATATGTGCCATTGAAACCCCACACAGGTGATTTACCCTGTTCAAAAACCATTGACTTCAATGCCAAATGATAAATCCTCTGAATGGGGAGTGCAACCATAATGACAATTGTTTGCTTTTAAGTGTAATTGATGCCATTTCCTTGTTCTGTTACATTATGCCATCTACAGAACAGTAGCGCGTTAATTTCATATCAGATTGTCATGCGAGTTGAAGAGAAGATGCTTATTAAGGCCATAGACCAAATAAGAAAAATGGGAGTGCCGATATAAATTCCAAGCTGTCTGAGATGAAGCAAAAACCCATGAAAGTCATATTTTTTGTGCAATATTGTCTCAAATATAATTTCAAGCAAAGCGGTAGAGAAGTTAGAGCAGTTGCCCCTCTTGTGCCATAAGCTGTATATAGGCGCTATAAGTTGTAGCCATTACATGGACAAAGGCTTGTTTAGCACCCTGATCTCGATAGGTGTGTTTGTGAACATGGCTTTACATATATACATATATTTGCCACTTCAGCTTGAATTATTGTAGCGCTTCACCCACTCTGTTCCAATGTGTACTTGTTCAAGAGGGAAAAACCAAATATTAGGTGCACATGACTATAGATTAACATATCTGAAAGAAATTGACTGGTTTGGACTTTTCTGCTTTGACAAATCTGTTTACACAAGCATAATTTGAGAATTGAAAGGTGGGAGGCCTACATTTTCATGTACGCTTGATAGAATATGTATGTTGGTTGAGGTTTTTTATTAACTTCTGGTGACTGTGAGGGGAAAACTGTTACCAAACCGGGTGAAGTCACAGTTCAGTCTTGGTATTGTGGTATATAAGTTGATTTTTTTTTTCCTTTTTGTAATATAATGCACGACACAGGAGAACAGTTGGGAAATGAGCAAGCTCAATAGCAATGATGTTTCTCTTTGGCTGCTTTGTTTCGGTGCACTTTTGTTTGGGTAACATCTTCCTCTCCTCTTTTCCCTTTCCGCGTTTTTGTATTTGAACAGTGGGTAGAGCTGCAAAACGATGTGTGCATTCTCGTGTGCCTAATGTAAACCTGTGCTAAGAGACAGACATGGAAACGTTTTAGTAGAACTTAAATGTAACATTGGCAAGTATTCTTTTTTAAATTAAATAAAAATCAGTAATAAATGTTATTTGGTGTGTTTTTTATGTGCTAATGTTCATTTGCAGTATGCGTGATTGTTTTCATGCCATCCACACCTACATAAATCCGCTCTTGATCTCCTTTTGGTTGGTTTGGCACACAGGATTCTTTGTGTAACTAACAGAGAAAACCATCAGTATGCTGCACTATTACATTTCCAATTAATTCATGATTGCTGCTTATCAGCATCAGCAGTGGGTTTGGTTTGAAGTCTTGAGGGTTGGGGTGAGGGGGGAGTTTGGGGCTGGACAGCCAAGCCTTGTAGTCAAGCAGCTGACCAGATGTTTTCCATCACATCTGGGGAGAGCCGTCCTAGGGTTAAATTCCGCGGCTTTGGAAGGGCTGCCGGCAACAGGTCTCTGGAGAGCTTCCCTCTGATTGAGCACAGAGTGGTAAAAAATAGCATACCATTTTGGGCTGCCCGGTACCCGGTTCCCACCACTGCAGGCTGGGAAAGGAAGGCGGAGCTACAGCCTCTCTGTGGATATTGTCCAACTCTCAGTGGGACTGCAAAGGAATTGGACAATGCACCGCCCCATCATGTAGGTAGAAGGCCTATCATTTTCAGACGCTGCATGCACAAAATCTGCATTAAATCAGACACAACGGAAATTCTGATGAGAGATTTTAGACATGACCAATTTCCTTTGCAGTGTCCTGTTCCAAATTTTACCAAGCTTATTCTCCAAAAGATTTTATCATGTAATTTTCAGAATAAATCAATAAATAACCATATTCAGCTGAAAGATAAATGTGCATCATGTCGTTGATTTAGGAAAAATTAGACTTGCAGTAGTTGCCAGTCAAGGCACAGGGAAGTCTCTGGCGCCATCCTATGGAAATGAGGCGACATTACAGCAAACTGCTGCATGCGGTTAACCTCGAGACATGTTTTTGTTGCACTGATCAGTAAGTTATGCATTGGCAGACACTGATTAGTCTGTTATCTCCTTTAATGATGAAACCACATGCTTCTGAAATTATTTATTTTTTAAGCTACAGCAAAGTTGTAGATTTTGTTTACTCTTTCATCTATCATGCCCTTTCCTGCAGGAAGGATATGATATGGCTTTGATAGTAAGGCATATTTATTCTAATAGGGTTTACAAAGATAACTGGCAGATGGTGAGCATCTCCACAAAAGATTTTTCCGCTGCTCGTTATGCATATACACTTTTTAATCATTATCTTTTAAAACATTGAGTTATTTTTTATGGATTGTTTTTCAAAATCAGACATTGATATTATTTGGAAGGGAAGAACCATCCCCAGTACTGTGGATGGTTTTAGTTGGGTCAGTCTAAAATAAGACCACTGCACCACCATGAGTCTTAGAAACATGCTGAGGACAAGAGAATAATTTTTAATAAAAAATTTTACCATGAAATATTGTCTTTAATATTTTATTTTACCCTTTAACAAAAAAAGCCATTAAAAATGCATTTTAACTCTGATTGCCAGCTTGTTGGAAACCATAAAAGGTCATTATAGTAGCAATGAGGAAAAAGCATGCAAAAGATTTTTTTTAATGTATATGTCACTTTCAAATAAAATGTAGCTTTTTCCATTATTCAAATTTTACACACTGATAGTGCACATTGGTTCAGTCTGCAGTGTTGCATGATATGTACTCTTTTTTTTGCCCAGATTCAGAAGTGTGCTTTTGTTACTCTTTTGCCTTGTTTCTAACACTCTGCCTGGTCATTCTTTGCCTTTCATGTCCTGGGGATAAAATCTGCCAGAGAAATAGTTTGTGCCTTGATGATAAGATAAATCTTACCTGCTGTTAGACAAGATAAATGGAGGCCTGGGAGGGGACTGTTGATACCGCTGATAATGGCTTGTGCTCTTTTCTGCTCTCTTGTTGGGGTGGTGTCCTCGAAACATGAGTGATTGACATGAAGGTAGGAACTGGAATACCTCCTAATGTTTTTTATACATTTTTCCACACATGTTTCTGGCAATCTCTAAACAGATGTTTCAGCTCAAAATCTTAATATTGGTATGCATTTAAAATTTTTCATAAAGTGCTACCAGCACTTTGAAGCAGCACAGGAACCCAATTGTGTAGCAGTACAGAACAAACACTAGATGTCAGAACAACTCAATTCCTGAAGACGTCAAACTAAAAAAAAAAGCCTTAACCCTTCCAGATTTGAGCCTAATTTCTTAAGAGAAGTTTAGACTACTTGTTTCTTTGTAAGCTGGCCTAATGTCTCTTTGGATTTATTAAGAAAAAAGAACCAAAAACAAATGCAGTGTAGTCTTTGTTTCTACTGATACCTGTTCACTTTACTAAAATAAGTTGGGGCTCATTCAGAGAGAATGAAAACATTTTTTATTTTCCATGTGTCCTCATACATGGTAGATGCTATATATGTGCCTTCATTTTTATTACAGTCTCTAAACTGACCAAAAAAAAGTGTGTGTGAAGTGAGAACCCTCAGAGCTCTGACCTCAATATCATTTTATAGACTACATTTCTAAGCACAGTCAATGTGTTGATGGAAGCGTGTGTGGTGACCTCAGGATTGGGTCTCTTCTCTATGCAGATGATGTGGTTCTGTTGGCTTCATCCGATCCTGATCACTAATTCTCACTTGAGCAATTCACAGCTGAGGTTGAAGTGATTGAAATGAGTCAGCACCTTCATGGTCTCCAGCTGGGAAAGAGTGAAATGTTCTCTCCAGAGGCCTCATGTAAAAAGACTTGCATGGATTTCATTTTATAACTCGGTATATGACAAAATCATGACAATATTGTATGCACATAAAATTCCATATTAAAATTATACATCCCAACCGACTTTCTTCTGAGTGCAGCTTCAGAACCCCTTCGTCTCTTTTTATCAATACATATGCAAATAATAATAATTACACAGCATGTGTTCGCCTTGTAGCCTAAAAACACTGAGTAATATACAAAAAAAGTAAAAAAAAAGATTAACATTTTTTATAATATGGAACGATTGGTTGAATCAGAGATGAGAAAAGAATAAAATAGCACACACAGGTGGGCGGAGGTTCCCAGCATGCTTTGCGTGAGTTCTGTAGCTTAATAGAGTTTAAATGTCTTAAGATTTACTTAAATATAACAGTTTTACAGATATGGTGAAGTGATCTGTGTTTTATTGCTTTTTTTGTGAGAAATTATATTGAAACCCTTTTTTAGAAGCTGTAAACCATTTTTCTGATTTTACTTTACTACATTATTTAGAGAAATTTCTGGTGTACATTTTATTGTGAATGATCCATTTTATATTAATTGATGATTGATCTATCACTCATATTACTGCAGTCTTGAGGTGTTTACTTTACTTTCTTAAATAAAGTTGTACATCCATCCATCCATTTTCTACCGCTGTTCCCTGAACGGGGTCGCGGGGTGGCTGGAGCCAATCCCAGCTCACAACAGGCGAGAGGCGGGGTACACCCTGGACAGGTCGCCAGTCCATCACAGGGCCTAAAGTTGTGCAGACTGCTGAATATTAAAAATGTTGTAAAAGGAGGAGCACAGATCTCAGACATCTTGACCTCCATTGCTGCGGGACACCAGTATGCCCAGATCCTGACCCACACTGAACTGAATCCCAAAGCCCTGTTGGGACTGAATCAGACATCATTCCTGTAGGAACTTATACCAGGGGTTTTGTTCTTAATTAATGTGATCATCAGACACTGTGCTGCATCCTCAGTGAGAATAAGATCCTGTCATGTGTGTAAATGTGTGTGTGCTTCACAGCCAGCACTCGTGTGATGACTTTAATGTGACACAAAGAAAACTAATCAACTTACAATAATTTTAGGTAATGGAACTTTATTATTATTTCTTAAGAGGGTAAATGTGGTTTAGTCTTGTTTATCAGATGTAACTCAGCTTAGATGTGTGAAGTTTTGGAAACGGATAGTTTTCACATTTATTTATTAAAACGGTTTACCAGCATCATCTGTGAGTGTCGCAAAAGCATCCACAACTATAGAAACATGTGTTTCATGCCAGCCATGAAGTTAACCTGAGGTACCTCATATTTCCAGCGCCAATTCCTTCTTTATACATTTCAACTATGCCGTGGCAATGATCATACACCTTGTTTTTGTGCGT
The DNA here is from genome assembly GCA_037177535.1 of Pseudomugil gertrudae. Taxonomy (NCBI): domain Eukaryota; kingdom Metazoa; phylum Chordata; class Actinopteri; order Atheriniformes; family Pseudomugilidae; genus Pseudomugil; species Pseudomugil gertrudae. The sequence goes on from JBAMHV010000013.1 coordinate 19,447,072, forward strand.
ACGAAGCCTTTATACATGAGGCCCCAAGTTAGGAAGGAGGTCCTGCCCCAAGTGGAGGAGTTTCAATATGTCAGGGTCCTGTTCACGAGTGAAGGAAGGATGAAACATATAATTTTTAGGTTTCCTGTGCAGGTGCATTTGGCTCCCTCTGCCTGTTCCTTGGAGTCATGCCCTTCCCTGGCCAGAGGCTTCCAGGGCTGCCATCTCCTCACCTGGGCTGGTTGTCACAGCTGAAGCTCATCCTACAATCAAGTAACATTAACCTCCTGCAATACTTAAGCACCAGCTTATTCTACCTGCTTTGCTGCCTGGATCGTCCAGTTACCTATCTGGTATCGTGTGGTCTTAAGAGGGTGGGGGGGGGGGGGAGGGGGGGGGGGGGGGGGGGGGGGGGGGGGGGGGGGGGGGGGGGGGGGGGGGGGG
>JBAMHV010000013.1:19454417-19481336 GCA_037177535.1 Pseudomugil gertrudae
AAATGGTTGTCAACAACATTGGTTAATTGGGTTAGTTTGGGCGGAAAAAAAAGGGTGGAAGAAAAGGAAAAAAGGGAAGTGCTTCCCGCGGTTGTTCCCCCCCCCCCCCCCCCCCCCCACCTTTTTATTTAATCTTCCTCACTGAACAATAAGGACATGTTTGATCTGAGTGCATCCGTGATCAGAAGGGACAACAAAGCACATGAGGAAGAGCTGATGTGATGGTGTCAGGAGAGGTGATGAAGGAAAAATATGTATTTCTCCTCATCACCACATCTTGAACCTCTCCCCTTGTCTTACACACACACAAATGTGAATACACACATGTACAAAGACATGAAATACATTAATGAGACTAAACCCCACAAACATTGATCGGAAGGCGTGTTTGTAAAGCTCAAGACTAATTGATCTGACCCCATGCTAAAAAAACATGGAGAATTAGTTCTTAACAAACATGCCGAACACAACAGAAGAGTATAAACTGCTGCTTAAAAATGGAGAGATTCCTCACACGTATTTCACAATTGCATGTTTATTTTTCCTATTCATCTTCCATTTACCACAAAAACTTTGCTAAGGGTAAAAAGGGTTATAGTGACACAGTGACCGTTGAGAGTTCTCCATACCACTTCATATAATTCAGAGTTGTTGTTGGAAACTATGGGCAATACCCTGAACAAGTCGCCAGTCCTTCACAGGGCAACACAGAGAGACAAACAACCAGACAAACAATCAGCCACACACTCAGTCACTCCCAAGACCTTTTAAAAGACCAATCAACCTAACATGCATGTCCAGAGAGAACCAATGCTAACATGAGAAAAACATGCAAACTGCCACTCAAAAACTGAGATTTTAATGGGTCCCTAACCAGATTTTGTTGCACACCCTTTTCATTCAGTCACAAGAGTCAAGTGTTTGCCTTGTAGCGCCTGATTGGACAATTCAAGAAGGTAGTTTTCCTCTTTTATCTTGAACAAACTGCTCTAAACCTCTCAAGCTGAATGTGTAATTTCTAACTTTATCTAAATTCAACTAAAATAAGACCAGGATCTCCTAAAAATGCGGCAATTGTTTCCACCAGCAACTGGGTGCAGGTGACAAATTAAAACAAATTTGCCTTGATGAGGCCTTTGGCTGTCATGTGTCACCAGAAACATTGTCACATGATTTGTTTGATAGAGCCATTGATGAATTCCTCTTCAGAAATGGAAAAGGACAGTTTAGCAGGGTGCTGGATCAAACATGAAGTTTTTTAAGTCGCAAGCAATTTTATCTAATCAGGTGAACCAAGTGGAACCACACAGAACTAATCAGTGAATAATGACATTGTAATCACAACTTAAACCTGCCACAGTTAGTAGGATGTGTTTTAACAGCACAGATAGAGGATAAAGGGATGTATTTCCTCAGAAATGCAGTTTGGCAAATGTCACAACCAAGATGTTATGTAAGCTATTTAGAAAAGCTTTGGTGGGACTTGTTAATAATTCTACAATTTTCTGAAAGTCCCCTGAAAGACATCTAATCACATCTTTTCATCTTCAAAAGCTCTAAAAGAGTAAACATTTCTTAAGTTGTGACTTTTGTGCATTCTTATTACTGGTTATGTCATCATTACTCCATCCGTTTTTTTTTTTGTTTAGCCTATATACCAGTGTAGCTACTCAGTGAACCAGGTACTGTGTGTTAATCATAAACTCTCCTCTAACTTGGTATGTTGCAGCAGAGAAAATCCCATCCCCGATGTACAGCGGGGCTCTTTTTGATTTGATTGAGTTTATTTCAATTTTGTGACACCACATCTAATATTAAAATAAAAGACCCATGTGAGACAAACAGTTTGATCTGTCTGTTTTGTGGACTTATATTATGTCTGCCTAAATCACAGGGCTGAGTTTGGTTCTTGAGATCTATTATCCAGCAACTTTTAGATGCAAGCCTTCTCCAACACACCTGAATCAAAGAGCTGAATTCCCTCTTCTGCATGTCATGCAGCTCTACGGAGGCCTGCGAACGAGCCGTTCATTTGATTCAGGAGTGTTGGACAAGGGTTACATCTAAAATTTGAATGAGGAAGGATCCTGAGTAGCAAACTTGGGCAGATTTGACCAAATGCAGAATATGATCAGCTGTGGAAAGAAAAAAAATGAACCAAAATTTAACGCTTTCAGCCTTATGGAAAAGTTTAATTTTGTAGTTTGGATTGTCAAGTGAAAGAATACTTGGGTAATGAGTGTTTTGGGAGCAGTCTGGGAGTCCTACAGAGCAACAGATGTGTAACTGCTCTCTCCAGCCACTCCTCTGCTGCACTGTCACACCCACATCTTTGTGTGTTAACCAGCCCTACGTGTGTCTGTCTCCTCCTCTCATTCACAGACTCCTGTTTAGGACTAATTAGTGTTCCTCCTCGCCTCTCTCCCTCCATGCTAGCCCCGAAGCCTCATCTTACCATGCTGTCATCTCAGCGTTTACTGTGCTAAGTAATAATCATCCAATTTCGACTCCTCCCCCCCACCTCTTCTCCTCCCTCTTGTCCTCCTCATTATCTGTTGGTCTCAGTTGTGATGGATGTCATCAATCAACTCATTTTGAACAAGGCTGAACCTTACAACCCTTGAACAACCACTGCTGCTTCAACCAGGAAGTGTTCTATTCCCCTGCGGTCCATTAGGCCAATCAGAGCAAAACTGGGGCATGACAATAGACACAATAGAAGCGAAACGCAGATATTAGACAAGACACCACAATGGGGCACAGACATCAGAGAACAACAGGCTTTATTATGCAGGATATGTTGGGAATTTTAGGAGATTTTCCACTTGACCTAATGTCTCCAGGGATACATAGTCACATTTTACTTTATTAGCGCAGCATCCTCCTAAATCACATCTGTTTCTGAAAAGGAGGGCAAATGAACTCTTGTACTAATCGTGAGGATGTTTCATAACCTAAACTGATGATACTAAAATGCTTTTTCTGGATCTGAACAAGGATTTCAGTTGTTTTTTTAGGAAAGAGGGAAAAAAACAATCATTGAGAAAAGACTCTCAGCTGTTTAGCAAATCATGATGGCTTCTAAAAACCTGTAAAACAAAAGAACCACCTGTTAACACATTTGGCTTTACTATACGTTATCACTGCAAGTGATCTAATTCATGAAGCACACTACAGGCTTGTAATCAGTAATGTCCAGTCTGGTTTGACCCTATGGTGAAGTTGCAATGCCTCTAAACCGCAGAGCTTTGACAGATTTAGCCACTGGGTTAATGCTTACATTTGTGTATGAAAAGAAGCAACATGAATGACTCCTTTTACAAATGATGGTAAAGAGAAGCAAGGGGCCAAACGACTGTTCTGCTCCTCAGTTCTTCTTGTTCATTTTGGCTCTTCTGCTTTGTTGTTCTGGCAAAGCCACAGAACTGAATAAGTGAAATGCAAACGCTCAATGCAGAACAATCAAATAAGTGCTAAAAAAAACAAAAGTAAAACCTAAAAAAGGGACATTGTAATTTAAATTTTGACCTTGTGTCATTTCATCACTTATTGAAACTCCAAACTAGGTTTGCACATCATTTTTTATGTCTTCTTTCTAACATTAAGATTTAGTAGACAAGCATTAACTTGAATTGGTTAAACAAAATACTTTAATAATCAGTATGGAAATTGGTTGAAATGCAACAAATAAATAAAAAACGGCTTAAATCTACTTTTATGCTTTGACTGGAGTAATTATCTACAGTAATTTATTCTTTCTATAACTAAAAGTTATCAATGCAAACTTGCAGCACAAATAAAACTGATATCTTAAGGGGAGAAAATGCCCATATTTCCACTTTCATTAAAAAATAATTGATCTGACACAACTGATAACTTCTTCCTCATAGCATCAAGAACATCTACAGTATTTATTGGTGAGCAAAAAAAATCTACGTGCACAGGTTATCGTGACACAAAGATGCTTTTGTTAAGGGTTATCAACACTGCAGTCTAATTGCCATAAATCTCCGTTTCTTTTTATAATCCCAAAATACTTCAATGAATGTTTAATGTTACATTTCAGGTGTTGATTCTTTAAATCCACAAAACCAAAAAGGATGTCATATTTGTGCTTTGATATCAAGATTTTGTGTGCAAACCTTTTGAAACTGAAACGCACATCCTTCCTGCACCTCTTATCTAATGTGAGACAGACTGCAGGGCATTCATTATTTTACACCCCCAATTTTCTGCAACATGCATCAATTCGGCTATCATATATGATGGAGAAGAATTACATAATCACAATCATAAAAGCTATTTTTGATGCATCTGAATTTGTATTGATCTCACTTCCTCTTGGTAAACAAAGACTACATATGCACTGGTAAAAGCTGCTTTTTATTTTCTATCATGACACTAAACTAAAGCAATGCAGCAGAGCTGTACATGACACTTTTAGTAAACAACTCCATAATGTATGTTTCACATTCTCTCTGATTAAAACAGATATCAAGAGGCCAAACACACAACCATGGCAGGCAACTCAAAGTTGTAACCTCTGAAAATCTGAGGTATGATTTTGTACTTACTACATCCTAAAATGTGAAAATGTGAGCAATGTTGCTGGAGTTTTAACTAAGACTAAAATATCTGAACACGTCGCACCAGGTTTCAAATCTTTACACTGTTTCCAGTCAGTCACAGGATAGATTTTAAAATCCTCCTGATTGTTTACAAATCCCGGAGCCGCCTCGGCCCAGAATACATCTGTGATATGTTCAGAGAATATAAACCTGAAGAGCACTTAGATTCAAAGACTCAGATCAGCTGGTCCAGACCAGAGTCCAGACTAAACATGGAGAAGCAGCATTTAGCTGTTGGAACAAAATCCCAGTAGAGATTAATTAAACGTAGAAATTTTTACATTTAGATTTTCTGATGCATCTATATGCATGAAATCTGCACTGCAATTTTTAACTTATCTTTCATTAATTATATTAATTTAATCATTATTTTATTGTAATTTTTACTATTTGTTGTTATATTTTATGCTTATTTACACAATCTGCAATGCTTTTAATGTTTTATAAAGCACTTGAAAAGTGTTATATGGAAAAACCTGTCTTGGCTCATCTATTTGCTTGTTTAGTTTTGTGTTTGTGTTTGTGTTTGTGTTTGTGCACACACTATTGTCTGTTCATACAGAACATCAGAAAAGGCAACTGACACGTTATCAATACGTATGTGTGGGGTAATGAGACTAGATAAGTCTAGTTGTCTATAATTATAGTCATTACAGAGAAAGCTAAAAGCAAATAAGGGTTTCGCCTTAATGAATTAATTTTCAACTCTTGTTCATACACACGCATTGTATAACAACATGCCGGTACACAATGTGTGGCTTTAAGCTCATGGGCTGTTTAGTTTCAAGGTGATTTAGGGCAGTTCAGCAGGTGTTAGTGTGTTTGTCTTTGACATAAGGACGTTTATTTTCCCAGGTATATCACCACCTCTTATCAGTCCTGTAAAATCCAGCAGGAAATCACTGATGGTGGTGTTGGCTGAAGTCTGTCCACATTGTATGGACTCTTTAAGTTTATTTTAACTAACCATATCTGAAACTCAGATTAAGGTAAAACTCTGATTTTTTTTTACAGAGCAAGTGTGGAAAATCTAGATCTAGATTTATGCAATCATGTTTTTCTGCACTGTTACATGTGTCCGGTATTTTAGTGAGAAAACAAACTGTAACCTCTTCAGGGTTTTGTTACCTGTCCACACTGCAGTCTGCAAGGAGAGAAAATAGGTGAATTTACAGCCCATTTATGTGGTCCGTGGTGTGTTGATGACTGGTAATCATAGCAGCAAATGCTGATAAGAATAGCTGTGTTCATGTCAACTTTAGTAGGTAATAAAGTTTAATGAAGAATTAGCTGTAAAAAGATTAATTTTGCCCTAGAGATTGCAGCAATTACAGCAATATAGTTTTCAAGAGGGCTTGTGTGCAATATAATATGTGAATGATAGATAGTGTGAGAAAACCACACATTAACATCACCTGCGGCAGACATCCAAAGAGAGGGGTATAGATAAAAACAACAAAACAAACGAATAACAAAAGAGAATGGAAGAAAGTTACAGAAAGACATAAAGACAAATAGACTCCAGTTCGTAAGAATGGTGAAATGCTTCAATGTCTTTCAAAAGCTGGTGTTTCTGACACGAAGACCTACACTTTTGGTATGATGAGTCCAATTTGCACTTAGAGAAGAGCTCATTTAGGAGTTTGTGAGTGTCCTGTCCCTGCTGCAGGGCTCTGACCAATCACAGCAAAGCAGGTTTTATGACACTATTGGCAGCAAGCAATTTCCACACTCATTGCTGTGGTCAGAGTGGTTTTTTACGCACAAGGTTTAAGTGTAGTGGGGTAAGAGCTGGTACATTTCTGTCCTAAGGAGGAACGAGAATAGAGTAAGAATCAAGTTAAAGACGTTTTGCCAAATATTAGAGTCCAGTTTACATTTTATGTCTACAAAAAGTCTTTTTAAACCTGGATTTCAGTGAGACCTTTTTTAGATCAGAATGACTCCCACAATGGAGAAATCCAAAAACTTTTGCATTGATGCGCTCCTGGCGCACAATGTTGAGCACAGGACGGACATCGACGGTGCGACCTCGGGATTGTTTTACACCAGAAGCCCCGATGAGAGTCCATTATCAAACAGCGGGTCCGAGTCTTCCTCCTCTCATCCAAACTCTTCTCCTGCCCCGCCAGGAACACTCTCCAAATCCCATCTCTTCAGCCTCTCCCACTCAGGATTTAATGCTTTGCATCAAGTGAGTTTCATCGGAATGCACACAGGATCCGTGTATCCTCTGGCGGCCCTCGGGGCCCAGTACCCCTCTTTCATGTGTCCCGGCTTCGCGCAGCTGGTTCAGCCATATCCGGAGCAGATGAAAGGAGGGAGCATGTCTCCAGCGCTCCCCATGGAGCCATGGATCCGAGCAGGGATGTTAATGCCTAAACTTGGTGAATATGGTGGTAAGTGATTTTTCAAACCTCGATAGTTTTATTTGCTTTAATTGGAAGGGCCCCCTGCTTGTTTGATGTTTTACAAGTGTTTAGATTTTTATAAGCAAATGTAGTGGAAAGGCTACACAAAAATAATATAGTATTATTTTATAATAGTTAAGAATGTTAAAGAAGCTGCTGGAGATAATGATTCCTCACTTCCTCTGTATAACACAGCGGAGAAGCAACAGCTTGTGTTCAGTGAGAGACCTCTTAAACTCCAGAAAGATATCAGAGATCATTCCTGCCAGCAGTCATCAATCTCCTGAACAAGGCACTGCTTTCTTCTTATAAATAATTATTATTACTTTAAAAAAATGAATAAAATTAATTTAATAATAAGAATAATGTTCTTTATTTTACCTAAAGTGTTAAATATAATCTAACCTTATATACTATAAAGCTGTTGCCATTGGATCTAATTTTGACATGCAAGGCAAGTTTATTTATATAGCACCTTTCATGTACAGGACAAAGCTCAAAGTTATCTTAATCATGCTGACATGATTAAGATAACTCCTGAAAAAAGATCCACTATACTCCATAACCTGTTAATAGTGTTTTCATTACGGTTATGGACTCTTTGGTAGCATGTTACCCTTCTATAAAGCAATCCTGTTATGGCAATAGTGCCATGAGAGAGAGAAAGGATGAACAAGCTGGTTGGCTCCAAACAACCATGTGGATACCTTAAGAATTTTCCTCTTTTGCTTTATTTTTTTATTGTTATAATTTTATTGATATTTTTTAGCGTAGGCCTTTTTCTCACACATAGGCCACAAAAAATGGTAATATTTATCATTATACAGATACATAGATAAATATCATGTCTCTGTTTTGACCCTGTCAGGACCAGATCAGGCAGCTCTGTTGGGAAAGTGTCGCAGACCCAGGACAGCTTTCACCAGTCAGCAACTGTTGGAGCTGGAAAACCAGTTCAAGCTCAACAAGTACCTGTCCAGACCTAAACGCTTTGAGGTGGCCACCAGGCTCATGCTTACAGAGACTCAGGTATAAAAAAACAAAAGGAGTACGCACACTATGCTACATTTTTATTATCTACCTGCCATGTGATAATCTGAATTACATATTGGGTTAACCATACTGTTCCACTCAACCAAGACAGCATTTAAAGTAATAAAGAAATTTTCCTTGATTTATCTTTTCAGTAACCTACCACAGGGTTTTCTTCTGGCTTGCTGTCTAATTAATCACACTTCTTCGCTTATTTTTATTTTTTATTTTTAGGTGAAGATCTGGTTCCAAAATAGGCGAATGAAGTGGAAGAGAAATCAAAAAGTCAAGGAACAAACAACTGCACCATCTTTGACTGACACAGAAACACCCAGAGTTGATGTGCACTGTATGAAATCTCATGGTGGTAGTCTCAGCTCAAGCCCAGAGGATGAAGAGGAGATTGAAGGAGAAGAAGAGTATAAAAAGGAGGGAATGGGGTCACTGAGAGAAGGCTATTTGGGTCCAGTTTCATTCACAATGCATCCAGGTGGAGAATTGGGGAACTACAGTTCATATTCAGAAGAGGAAATAGATTAGAGAGCCTTGTAAAATTAAGGTTTTCCCATACCTGTAAACTTTAGCATACACTTATATGTTATTATGTTTATTATACTTCAATTAACAGTTCACAGCAATATGATGCATACATTTGATTGAATTTCTATGACCTTATTGCCACCTGGATATCCCAATTTATCCCTGCAAGATTAGTCATCCATAAAACCAGGATAATGCAAATTTTTATTTCCCTGGGAACTTAATAATAAAACAATCCATGCTTCTAATCAACACTGGCTCAAATATAATTTCTCTGTTTGATTTACAACTGTAATAGTGACAAAACTGTGAAAACAATACCCCAATCTTTTGCTGTAAATTAGGAATGTTGTTCAGTGTGTTTTTTGTTTGTTTGTGAAAATGCAGAATGTAGAATGAAATGGGTGTAGCATGCACTTAAAATGATTTAATTTATTAGCATTTCTTTGAAAGTTGAGTTTCAGTCATTAACTATTGTGATCTGTTACATTTACAATTTATTTAATTTTTTCATTTGTGCTCATATTTTAAGACATTATGTGATGTTATGGGGGGGGGGGGATAAACACCACCATTTCTATCATTGCAGTTTTTTTTCATATTTTTATTTCACAATGTGTGTGTGTGTGTGTTTTATGTGTGATCCTGTAGAAATAACATGTTTCACCAGACTCAAAGAAATGCCTGCACAATATGTATGTTAATTTAAATGTTCTGTTAACCTGGTATATTTAACCTAGTAATAAAAAAAAACGTTTAAATCTAATTTTACTTTATATATTCTAATATATTTCTCTTAACTATGACATTAAAAGTTTCTGTAAACATATAGTTTTAAACAATAAAGTTAAATTCATGCCGGTGTTTGGACCCAACATTATAAAGACAGAATATGCGAATTACACTGTTCAAGGTTGTGTTACATGTGTTATAGTTTACTTTAAAGGAAAGTTTCACAATTTTAACCAACCGCAAATGTCCCTCACCGGCGCCCGTAGCTTACATGACGCTTGTTGCCGTAGAGACGCAACACATTACAAACAAGATTTTTTTTCCAGCGGTGCTTTTTTTAGGCACTCTAATTAAATACATTTTGGTAAACGAAGTGCCCAGTGTTTATTTGTTTTTCACCAAAGGTAAGACTGTTTTTAACAGTTACATAAGTTTTTTTAAACACAACGATACTGTTAAATGTAGTCCTTCTGCACAACGGGGGATGAGTGCGGTGTTTTGTGGAAGTCATTAAACTCTTCTTATATTCTAAAATGTTTTCAGCTTATCATTATGCTTCGTTATGTACTTCATGCCAGCCAGACAGCAAGTGTATGAATGTACTTTACTTTAAATAATGTATATTTTAAATCTCTATCTCATTTGCCTGTAGTCGCGATGGCTGCTAAAGCCCGGGATCCTGACCCTTTGGCTTCCGTCCTTCCATGGAAGCGCTCCATCGCAGGAAAAGAAATAAAAGTAAAATCCAGTAACAACTTTTAGTCCCCAGTAATTTCTTTTGTTTAGCATTTATTTGATTATGTTTCCAACCCCAAACTCTTTAAATAGCACGCTCAGCTATATAGTCTAGAAACCGTGAAGCTGTCACTATTAATGGCAGCCAATAAGAGTTTAGGTGTCTGATTAACACAAACTACCTTTTCTGAATTATTTTATTCCTATATCAACACCAACTGCCCCCATTGTTTCTTTTACAATCATTAAAAGAAAAAAAATTGCAACTATTTTACAGGATCCAGGCATTCACTCCAGTCACCGAGGTGGGGGCTATCTAAAACAAGCCTCTAGCCAAAGAAGCTGTTTCTTGGGTCTGGAAACTACACCAGAGCTGGTATGGAAGGACTGGGACCCAGGAAGAGAGTTCACCAAAACACTGGTGTTAAAGAATGTTTTTACTAAGATGCAGAAACTCCACATAAGGTTATAAAACTATCCACAGAGACATGCAAAGTCACAAGCAGGGCAGTTCGATCCACAGGATAACAGACTTTCTATTTTCTTAACAGACCGCCGGTCTCCAAGTTTTTCTCAACACTAATTCCTAAGACAGCTTGTATAAGCCCAGGAACTTCTCTCTCCATCCCAGTCATCTTTCGACCTCTTGAAATGGTGAAACATTTTAATATTTAAGGGAATAACGCATTACTTTTATAGGATGCAAAAAAGAAAGACTCTCATTCATATTGATATAACACAATCCATTTATATGGTTTGTTATCTGCCTGTGTAATACTCTGTGTGCTAATCTTTCTGTATGGCACAGTGTGAGTATGATGACACCATTGAATTTCAAGCTGGAGAAGACAACTTTCAAATATACCTCCATGCCATCATTCCTCGTCCTACCTTGGAGGTGCCTGAAACTGTGATGCTCCCTCTTTGTGCTGTTCAGCACTCCTCACAAGCTCATTTCCTGCTAAAAAATGTCAGGTATCTTTAAGTGTGGTTCCTTTATCTGTCTATGCACATCTATGCTTTTGTGGAGAGCGACAAAAAAGTTTAAACAAATACTTTGTGTTTAATTTCAGTTAATTAATGTATCTATGTTTGCCTCTCCCTTTGTGTTTGCCCAAATTCTCTACAGTAAACTCAAGACATTCTTTCAATGGGATTGTCCTGCACAGTTTCAGCTGTGTCCAGAGCAAGGCCTATTGAAACCAGGCCAGGAGTGTCACATCACAGTGGTCTTCCGGCCACAAGAGGCGCTGGTATACCAGCAACAGGCATACTGCAGATTTGGAGAAGAAGGCAACAACCCAAACAGTGTGTGTGCTGTTCTTCTACAGGGACTAGGTACATCTGAAACTAAACATCAATAACTGGTTGACAGTAGTAGGATACTGACATCTTACGCAGACATGCAGTGTTATTATTGTTTTAAATTGTTGATCTCTACCTCAACAATAAATTAGGGTGGTAGCGATTTGTGGTCCAAATGCAATTAATGATGTGTTTACATTTATACATCAATTGACCAACAATACACTGGAATACATGTTTTATCTAAAACAATAAAAATGTGCAAGGATATGAGGGACAATGGCATTAAAATCTCTTTTACTTGAAATCTTTCCAGCTAAATATCCTTATCTTGAGCTGAGAAGTCCTGGTAGTAAAGAGGTGGAAGATTGTGGGGATCCAGTGCTGCACTTTGGTTCTGTGGCAGTTGGACAGAGTTTGCAAAAACACTTGGAAATCTTCAACCCTTCTCCTGTGAGTGGCACACATTTACACAATTTCATTCTCAGATGGCTCCCATTACATCTCTTTTTACAATTCTTTCCCCTCAGGTAAATGTGTCTTTCTTTCTGTCATGCCTTCCTGCTGCCGCTCCTGTGTATGAATCAGAGTTCAGCTGTGATGTCACTAATGGTGAGGTGATGCCTGGTGAATCACTTCAGGTCTCGGTCACCTATTTTCCTGCTGTGGTGGATGCTATCTCTGTTGAGTACTTGTGTCTGACATACAAAGGGACAGTCAATAAAACTCAACTCAAACTCGTTGGAAAATGTATTGGTAAGCACACCTAAAGTTTGTACTGCTAAGAATAGGACTAAGTGTTTTCTACATTACCATATTGCTCATTTGAAACAAAAAGGCAAGTATATTTACATTTGTTTTTGCATATAGGTCCTGAAGTGTCTTTCTCCTCCTCTGTGGTGGACTTTGGATGTGTTGAAGAAACAAAATCAGCAGTAAAGACAGTTGACCTGATAAATTCTTCCCATGTTGAGGCTATGTACCAATGGGATATTGACAGTGCAAACAGTGTATTTAGTATACTACCATCAAATGGCAATGTACCTGCACAAAGTTCCACCACACTGAAAGTTGGTTATAGACCCATGCACCCTATGGGTCACCACAGGAGAGTGGCATGTCTCATTCTGCACAAGGTAAGAAATGCAAATCCATGCACAAAGATGCAGACAAACATGTCTAAAAATGCCTGTCAGTTTACCAAGTCTCATTTTTAGGAGCCAGTGTTTCTGGATTTGATTGGTACCTGTCACTCAGAGCTCCAGCAGCCGGCCATTTTGAAACCTGAGCACCTGGTTATGTATAAACTTAACTGGTTTCACAGACAGCTCTCATCAGACTCAGCCAGTGGCTTTCAGCAAAGCCAAGATACAAATGTGGACCAGCAGAGGGAGCACTTCATTGTAGAACAGGTATTGGGGAGGGGGCAATTTCCAAGTTAAATATCTCCTAAGAAATCCCTCAATCTCATTTATAGAGGCCTTGTGAAGCTTTTGGAACAATTTCCCAACCGAGTCAACAAAAGATTAGCTTCATATCCTCAAAGACAGACCATACAAATGGCATCTAGCGGTCAACTGCAGTTACAGCAGCCACAAAAACCCAAAGATTCCCACATCTTAGTTATTTTACTTCCAATACAAAGCAATAAATTCAGCTTTAAACAGTTCATTATTCAATAACAACAATGTTGCATTTTTAAAATTCAGCTTAATAATAAAATGTGTTGTGTTGCTACTTAAAATGACTCAAAACAGGATTTAAATGAAGTAACAGGTTCACACCATAAGGAGATGATGAGTATTTCAACATAGTGTCCTGAAAGTACGACCCTGATATTACAGGATATAACCTTAATGATTTGTGGACTAAATAACCATGTTTGGCAAAACCAACTTAAATCTTATAAGAATTTTATATGACATCATTTATTCATTTTCTGTAGCTATTTAGTCCTCACAATTGCACAGGGAAACTATTATAAACCCACATATAAAACACCTACTTTTGTAGCAGAGACAAGATCAAAATGTTCCTATGTAGGAACTGTTTTGGTTGCATTTCTCATCTTTACATTTCTCTTGGATCTCTCACAATAAATCAAAATGCACCAAAAACTGTGTTGTTTCATTGGAATAAATAAAGCTTCCGATGTCTTTGGTCACATGATCACAGACTTGATAGAAGCCTGTGATAGAACACAGTGATTCCAGCCAGTCTACTGCAACAGAACGAAATAGACTTCAGTCTCAGTGTGGAACTTGTTTTTTAATAAAGGACTAAATGTAGTCTCTTTCTTTGTGTCTTTTTCTAGCAGTCGAATGAAAAACCACACAGTAGTGCTGCCATATCGCCCACACCCATGGAAGAATTCCACCAAACCTGCTCAGGATGTGTGGATCCACCCTGTTCGAGTTCTTTATCTTCATCTCCACATGTATCGATAATGCCAAGAAAGTTGCTGTTTAATCACAAAAGGACATCTTCATTTGCTTCGTCTGCTTCCTCCCAGTACGTTTCTATTACAAACCACACCGGAAGAAAATTCAGGTAGCTCTGCTTGTCTCCGTATTTCATTTTAATAGTAGCAATACAAGAAAATCCTAATAAATCTTGTTTTTTTCCTGTATACAATTAAACTATGGTACTTAGCACTATACTTATTCTGCCTTAGCCTTATATGGACTGTTACCCAAGAGTCTCCATTTTCCATCTTGCCATCATCATGTGACTTGGCCCCACTAAAGTCCACCTCATTCCAAGTGACTTATGTTCCCAAGCAACTCAATACCCTGCATGGAGCACAACTTGAGTGCTTTGCACATTATAAGGTATTGTTGTTTTTGATACTCTACAGTAAATGAATCATAACGGTATGGAGGTGAAAATGCAGAGCTTTGTCTTCTTTGTTTTAAGAAGTAATTGGTGTATTTTGCTGCTGTTCTGATGTCACTTTATCACTCAATGCTACAGGACAGCCCCGATAGACAACAACAGCTGTTATGTCCGCCGTGGTGTGTGACTGTTAGAGTCATTGGGCACAGCTTTCAGCTGGGCAAGGAACACTTCATCCCAAAATGCTCCTTGAAGCCCCATCAAGTGGTGAGGCACTATCACAACCAAAGTTTCTATACAGCTTTATTTATAGTCAAAACAGATAGAGCATGATTGTTGGAGGTTATGAAGAGCAAAGCTTTGATGACAAAATGTATTTTCAGTTATTAGACGTTTTCATTTGTCTGTCTAATATGGGATTGTTTTAATATTAGTAAAATATTACAACATTTAAGGTATCAAGTGGAAAGAGTCACTATTTTATCAGCAGATTAACACCTATTGTCAAAGAATTTACAATATGGTGCTTTCTGCATATTATTTGGTTATAACAATTTAGTCTTCAACAAGGTTATCGCATTATTATTAAGGTCTTCAGCTTTGTCATTACAATTAAAGTGTTTTAGACTATTTGAGTAAAACATGATATTTTAATGATCAGTAACATATTATTAAAGTTAATGTTAATAATTACAACCCTGCACTTTTAAAGAGATTCTTAGTTTAAAGCATTGTCTCGATTTTGACAGGTGTTTCCAGCATTGAGTGCCATTTTCTATCGAACTGTGCTGCTGAAAAATAACGGAGACCTTCCCCTCACTTTCAACCAAGACCATGACTCAAATTACCCCTCTGCACAGTCCATGCCTATACTTCCAAGCTGTGGTATAGTTCAGGCAGGGGATCACCAAATCCTCACTCTCAGAGCAATTCCCACAGAAGACAGTCCTAAACAAGGGTTCAACATATCCCTGCAGCTTAATGCAGCTAAATATACAAAGGTATCACTTTATACAAGTGATACACTAACATTCCTTTTTGTCTGGTTGTTTTTTATATATATTTTAATGTGTAAATATTTCTCTTTCCTAAAGGAACTGACAGTTGTTAGTGTGCTGGAAAAGCCCCATGTGTCTCTTGAAAGTGGCAGCAGTTTATATTTCCATCCAACTGCTGTGGGCGCACACACTCAGCGTACCCATCGCATCAGGAACTTAAGCCGTCTGCCTTTACGGTTGCTTGATTTGTTTACTTTCAATTACTATTCTGGTCCTGGTTTTGACTTTTTTTTTATTATATTGTTTTTGGTCTGAGCTTATGTCACCATCATAAATCTTATCTGCAGCCCACTTTCTTCAATTGTACTTCATAACAGGTTTCAGTGGAGCATCCCAGAGCCAGACCAGGAGCTTATCTCTGTCAGACCAGATGCTGGTGAACTGCTTTCCAATGACAGCTCAGTGAGAGACTAAGAAATTACCACAACTGTGCAACTAATGCTTATAATGACTTATTGAAAAAAAATTTACTCATTAGTTATTTTTTTTCTTTGTCACAGGTCCACATATGGACCTTCAGTCCTTTGGAAGAGAAAAAATATACAATCACACCTACTCTCACCTTCTGGCCCCTCCAGAATGATAAATCTAACCAGTCACATCTTATCCTTGAAGTGATTGGAATGGGTTCAAATGGCTTCATAGAGGTGAGAAAATCATGTTAGTGTAGAAAAAAAGTGAAAATGAAGAGTATCAACATACCCTGGAATGAATTGAATAAAGCAGCTGTAGCTCATTTGTTTCTTTTCCAGGCAGAGACCGCAGTCTTGGATGTTGGAGATACCGTAATAGGAAGCTGTCGATCAATTGAGGTTCCTCTTCTGAACAACAGCCCTTGTCCTGTCTCTTTTCATCTCTCTGTAGAGCAGAAGCTTACACATAATTGTTCTTCTCATGACTTTGAAACGGAGCAGGACGGTAATTGGTTCTGTGTTTCCTCATTATTGTTTTACTTTATGTGAATAATGTTAATCTGTTTTCAAAATGTATATATACAACAGTTAGCTGGCTCAATTAGTTGTTTTTTCCATATACTGAATAATTAATATCATCATGCTTGGCACTTTAAGCCTTGCAGCTGGAATTTGAAAGAGGAACCATTGCTTCATGTTCCACAATACTACTGCGATCCACTTTCAGGCCTTATAGACGAGCCCAATATGTCTGGACATTCAGCTACCAGACTCTAAATAGCAATGGTAAGCTGAAGATATACACTCACACTATACAGCTCAATATGTTCTTACAATCAATTCTAACTATTTTCTCATTTTAGTTTCTCTTTACATGCGTCTCTCTCTGCAGGGTTGGTGTTGTGCCCTTCTAAGGCACTGTGCGAAGTACGCGCTAAGGCTGTAATTCCCACTTTACAGGTGATTGATGGATATATTAGTGGGAGTGTGGGCAGGGTTAGCAAGGCACGTTTGCAGAAACTCTTCTCCTTGGACAGACTCAATGAACACCTGCTGTGCATCCCTTCACCTACAGAAATGACTTTTAGAAACCCTTCTAAGCACAGGTTAGTTTGAGGCCATTTTATGGACCGAAATGAGCTCTATAAATGCAATATAAATTATTGTAGTGTGAGTGTAACATTATACTTCCTCTTCCTGTCTCTAGCCTGCACAATTATCCTTCCATATT
Source organism: Pseudomugil gertrudae (assembly GCA_037177535.1). Lineage (NCBI taxonomy): Eukaryota > Metazoa > Chordata > Actinopteri > Atheriniformes > Pseudomugilidae > Pseudomugil > Pseudomugil gertrudae. The sequence continues at coordinate 19,471,338 of JBAMHV010000013.1, forward strand.
TGCCACGGCCATGTTTGATTTCAACTTCAGTTCGGCTCCTTTGAATTCAGACCCCACACATTTTCTGTTGATGCTTCACAACCCTGGTTCTTTTCCCGTTGACTGGTACTTAATCAACAGATTGCAAGACATACATCAAAGTGAAATTATACAAACAGAGATCAGGTAAAATGCACTCTGTTATTGATCTTTGTTATCAGGGCATTCTTATTTCCAGAGGAGCAACAGATAGAGCCCGAGCACTGGGCAATGATTGGAGAGTTCAACAGCACTGAATTGTACCAGATGAAGGTGCATTTCCAGTCAATAAAAATAAAAAAAAAACATGAAGGCATTTCACATGGCATAGAATTATCATTTTACCAAATCAATAATCTAATATTTAGGGAAAAAAGTTCTTTTTTTCTTATCTCATTAGCAGGTTAAAAAAAATCAGCTATTCAATGTTTCTCCTCGTTGTGGATCTTTACTCCCTGGCCAGCAGAGGGCAGTAAATTTCATCTACAGGTCAGGATCATTACACTCCATACAGCACAGACTCAAGTTGAAGCTTTCAGTGTAATAGATGATTCTAACGTATTTTTAATGCAAGTTACCTCTCTGTTATAAAAAGAAGCTCTTACATTAATCAGAGTAATAGATCAAATAAAATGAAAACACTGAAATGTTTTTGTCTCATAGACATGACTTTGTGGGAACAGATCGACTTCCTGTCATATTAAAACTCTCTCATGGTAGAGAGGTCTTGGTGAGTTTTATGTTGTACTTGTATTTATTCAAGTTTATTGATACAGTAGTTCAAATAAGCCCGACACTCCTAATATAACTAAAATAATTATCTTTGCTTTATCTGCAGTTGTTTTATTCAGTTTTTTTCTTTCTGTATTTATTTATTAGCTATATAATGATTTAAATGACTAATTTTTTAATGTGTGCAGCTAAACTTTCAAGGGATGACAGTAGAGAAAGAAAAGGCATATCTTCACTTTGATGCCACCCGACATGTCTTCGCTTCTGTAGCTGTTGGGGACAATAGCCCTCCGAGACAGGTCTGTGTTAAATTGTTTCAAATTGAACTCAGAATCATATTTACTTTGCATCATGTGAAAAAATAACAAATATCTTAATATTTCAGCCATTCTCGCTACTAAAAAAACATACAAACAAATACAACCTTTGCTATTGGTTAGCAGGTTGTTTGTTTTTCTGTTAGTGGTTGTTTATCATTGTCTCTTGTCTTGTAATTATCAGTAATGAACAAGATGTATTTATTCCAGCTGGAAGTTAAGATGTTCCAGACAGACTGATGTGTGTGTATTTATTAACTCTGCAGATGTATGAACTGCACAATGGTGGGGCAGTGCCTGTCCATTATGAGGTGGACACAGCTACTTTGACACAGATTCAGGATGACAACTTTAACCATCCAGTGTTGCGATGTCTCAATCCAAAAGGAGAAGTCCTTCCTGGGAAGACCGCTCAGCTGGAATGGATCTTCTCTCCACTGGAGGCAAAGATGTACCATGTATGCTCTGAACCTATCAACTTTTCCTTTGCTTTCCTTTTCTCATTGTCTCATTTATTCTGATTAATTCCTTATAAATTTATTTATACACTACAAACTTGCACTTGTCCTTCAGTGTCCAACAAATATTTGTAGCTTTTTACCCTTCTGTTTATATCACCAGATGGATGTTCCTATCAACATTCAAGATAATCCACCTACAGTTGTGAGGTTTGATGGATGTGGACTTGATTCTCCGGTACTGGACTCCTCAAACATCTTTGAAAGTAATAGTGAAATAACTGGACATTGTGTCCAGAGGGCGCCCTTTCCAGAACAGGTAAGAAAAAATTAAATAAAACAAGATCTTTCTATTAAACAAATCATTTAGTTATTAGTTTAATTTAATGTAGTTCCTGTTTGTATCAAAATATCAATAGTTCTGAAAGTTTATATTCCATTTCATTGTGTGTGTTTCTGTGTGCAGCTTTTATTCCTGTCTGAGGACAGCATCTTTCTTGGCAATATTCCTGTTTGCTCACAGTCTTCAAGATTACTCTTCCTCACCAATGTGTCCCACACAAACACGGTTCAGTATATGTGGGAGCTGCCGCAGCATGGCTACAAGCAGGTTAGGTTAGCTAGATGAAGATGTGTTCAGATCAGACCTAAAGCATACAATCCTCCACTTTGGACCAGCTTTGCTTGTGTGCATGTCTTGTTAGGTGGTGCAGATTCATCCAGAGCGAGGCCGTCTTCATCCAGGGGAATGTGGCCTTTGTGTCCTCACCTTCATTCCTTCTGATTATCCCACCATTTATCAGCTTGATCTGGTCTGCCAGGTACTACAGTGTGGATTTTAGAATATAGTAATTGGCAGATAGTCCGATATTGTATTAAATGGACCACTGCTTCTCTGCATAATGTGTCTCGCCACTGTCTTCTCGAGGTCACTCCAGAGGCTGCACTTGAACACTATCGTAAAGCTTTACATTGTTGGGAAGAAGAGAGAAAAAGACATCAAGATGAATTCATAATCACAGACAAAAAACTTACAGGGAGACAAAGAGTTTTCATTGATAAGGTTTTACATCAGACACAACTTGTTAGAAATGTAAGTTCTGTTCCTGTAACAGTCTATTTTTACATCATCCCACCGATTCCATTACAGATCCAGCAACCTGTAGCAGCTCCTGCAAGGAATGACCCACCACTCAACAAATACAAGGTTTTCTTTGCTGTGATTATTTTAAAAATACAGTGCTAAAAACAGCGTTGACCTACCCAACTTATGAACCTTTGTGCCTATGTACACCTTTTCTATTTCCCATACAGATTCTTCCTCCTATCTGTACCAGCTCAAGTTCTGAAACAGTTGGGCATTTTTCTACCAGACAAACGAGAGCTGAACGGCAATTGCAGCAGGAAAAAGCTACAGAATGGAGTCAACCTGAAGCCCCCCAACCTGCTCTGCTGCACCTGAGCATTGCAGCCCACTCCTATGAGCTTTCAGAGTATCTCACTCACTTTCTACATCAATACAAGAAGCTTATGAGGTAACATGTTTCACTTAGTTCATATAACCAGGCACAGTGTTTTGTTTCTGCAATTATTCTTTCCATACCTAAAGTTTCAGAAGTTATCATTCCTATTTCAGAAATGAAGATTTGATTCTGTTTGTTGTCATTTATTCTGTAACGGTGATTTCAAACCAATGCAGCTTTGTTTGTATCACACCAGTCTGATCATCTCAAGGCATTTTACAGACATGGTACAACTCAAAGCAGTCTTCTTACCATCCACTTAAATCACAGTAGTCTAATTTATAATGACAGTGTTCATATAAGCGATTCATAAAATAATTGCCAAGCTGTGGAAATGGACTGCATCAAATCCTCTCCTTCATTTATTCCCTTAACTGAGCATGAACAGGACGATGGCTGACAGTAGAAAAGAAAGAACACTCCATGTAAACAGAAAGAAAAAGCTACAGTGAAACTGAACTCAGAAAGTAGCGTCATCTCACTTAGCAAGTTGAGAGAACAAGGCAGAGTGCTCAAAAGCTCTCTAAGCCACGGGTAGCTGCTAAGAAAAGAAAAAGAAACACAAGTTATTAGCACTGTCATTTTTAGATATAGAGAAAGAAGGTAAAGAGAGAGAAATGGAAGAACGTGCTCAGTGTGTCATGGAATGTCCCTAAGCATCGAACTGCTGAGGTTGCATGTAGCACGATAAGTAAAGGAATAGCTTAGGGTTCACCCAAGCCGATCCTAACCTAAACTTTATGAAAATGTTTTTGGCTCAATTTTAAAGTTAAAAAAAGGGTTTGCTTCACAAACCCAACAGGGGAGCTATCTGGGAACCCGACCTTCCCTCCCATTCAACTCTTAAACACTCTGGAAACTACAAGTAAACCTGCATGAAACCATGAGAGCTTTAAGATCAAATTGAGCTTGATCTTTGTATGTGGTTAGGATAATTTTAAATTCTATTCTGAATTTAACAAGGAAAAATATAATAATAATAATAAAGGGAAGCTAAAATTTTTAGACATATGACCTCTTATTTTATCCTAAATTTTAATCTCTCTCTCTCTCTATTCTTCTCCCTTTGTCTCCAGGAACCTTCCACTGAATAGGACTGAGCAACCTGTAAAGACTTCTACAGGCACGTTGATCCCTGCTGGGTCATCTGTAGTGATCCATGACCCTGAGAGAGAAATTCTCCAGAACATAATAACTCTTCTGCTAAGGTATCACCTGCAGTTACAGTATCTCCTGCAAGGACTTACTGTATATAAATGGTTAATATATATTATCAGTTAATTAGGTTATGTTTGGAATTACAAATAAGAGATCCAGAATAAATGATCATTTATATGTATGCATCTGTTTTTGTGTATGTTATTGTGTATCTTCCTCTTTTCTGTCATCACAGGGACATACTTGATGATTCAGCCTTCATCAAGTCTCTGGCTTTAGTCTACCAGCCCACTATCTACAGGCCGACACAAATATCCTCCTCTGACAGCCGGTACGATCCAACCCCACCTTGTTCCCTCACACATACCTCGTCCTGTTCTGCTTCTACACCTCACCCTAACTTTTTGCTGAACAGGGTATTGGACAGGAAGGGGCTTTCAGGATGTTCAGAAAACAGATCTGAAATGCAGACCACACTGAAGTCCAAACAAGTACCTCCTGATGTTAGTCAGATTATTTTGATGAACACCTTCCAGAACCTGATGATGGAAGCCGTCAGAGGAGAGCTTGACCTCACAGCCCACCCTCACACCATTCCCCTGCCCCCATTTTTTTTAAGGTGAATACAACCACTATTTTTTACCTACACTGACAGTTGTGTTACACCATCGTCTGTTTGCTATACAAGTGGTTTATATGTTTTGTTCTCCTTTAGAAGCAGACAGATGTCCATGGGCATGACTGATAAGGACCCGTAGACATTCAAGTCTCATAGTGATTCCAAATGGCTCAGAGGTCTGCACGCTACTTTTTAGACATCTCCATGAAGTTATGAATAAAGACATTTTAGTTTATTAAAGCACTAGTAAATAAAATGAGTAAACTTATTTTTTAGCTGATGTTTTCAGTGTGATATGGGGCTATAATTGGTCATTCATTCATTGGTCTCTCTCTCTGTGTTGGCCCTGCCATAGACTGGCGACCTGTCCAGGGTGTACCCCACTTCTGGTAGGGATAGGCTATAGCTAACCTATGACTCTTGCTTGAATTACCGGTAAGTACCGGTAGTTAAGAAAATGACTGATTAACTGACTGTTGTTAATGTGGGAAAAAAGGAAAGCTTTTTTAGTAGTTTTGGCTTCTAGATGCAGAATGGTTTATGTCTAGGGCAGAGGGTCCCTACATCTGGTTCTCAAGAGCTACTATCCTGCAGGTTTGAGTGTTTTCTGGCTGCAACACACCTGACCCAAATCAACAGCTTATTAACAATGCAGAAGATAGTTGTTGATAAATCCAGTTCCATCCATCCATTTTCTACCGCTTTTTCCCTGAATGGGGTCACGGGGGGGCTGGAGCCAATCCCAGCTGTGAACGGGCGAGAGGCGGGGTATACCCTGGTTGTTGATAAATCCAGTTGTACCAGGAAAAAAACTAAAACCTGTAGGATTGCTCACAAGGAGGAGACCACAAGGAGAAGGACCAATTTCACATTGATTTATTTATCAAATAAAAACATTTAACTGATTTTGTGTCTGATTCATTTGGAAATTTATAATTTAATGCATTTTCTTTACACAATCTGCATTTTGTGCTCATATTGATTACATAAATGGCCATTATTGAGACAATAAAATAATACAATGAACTGAGAGCAGAATACAAAAATACTATTATGAATATTGACATTTATCTAAAAAATAAATTAAATAACATACAAAAACCCTCTTTGTAATCTGTTTCCTTAGGTAGCTGGGATGCCAGCTGTACTCATAAAACTGATAGCTAATAACAAATAACCTGGTGAACATAAGGGATATTTGTTTAATACAAGAAAGCCAGTGCAAAGCACAACACTGCACAAAGGCTCCTTCAGTTTCTGGATTCTTAAATGACTGAATCCTACTACTTCACAGGTTACCAGATTAACCTTTTCCTATTTAGTTTGGGTATATCTGAACTTGGAGATGATCGGCGAGATCTTGTTGTGGAGATATTGGATCTGATCCTCCTGAGTTCTCACTTTCTCAAATTCAAAGTAAGGGATCTGAAATGGAAGAGAATGAGATGTTGGACGTTTCTGAAGAAGACCAAAGTGGTAGTGTAAACATGTCAAAGGTAAAGCTGCAGCTTCTTTGTAAACAAAAAAATAACTTATTGCCTGATTAGAGAAACAAACCTTATATCTAAAATCAGAGTAGAAATAATTAATCAAATCACATAAGACATGTTTCTTCAAAATCATTTAGTTTCTTTAGCTTTTACTTTAAATTCATTCTAAAAACATCAAAGTCAGAGAATGATAAAAGGCCGAGTCGTCAACAAATCCCAAAAATGGCCTATATGGAAAATGTGAAAGGTAAAAAATGTGCACGCTGTGGCTTAAACGTCGGTGGAAAATCCTATATACAAGCAAACAATCTCTACTTACACCTTAGTTATTAATTTACTGAGATAAAGCTGTAGATTAAAACAAAGACTTGTGCAGAACTCAACTCTTATCAGGTTTAGTAAAGCCTACCTGCACCAGCTCATATCCCATCCTACAGAGGTGTCTCCTCTTTGTGACTTCCTTCCCCAACAGGTGCTGTGTGTTTCTGCAGAAACGGTTCTGACCATCCAGGTATATTGTAATCCTATTCAAGACAAGTTAAAGTTAAAACTGTGTGCAACTCACGCAGCTAAGTTTAAAATCTACATGATCTGCATATGTTGTCATGTCTGCCCATATGTTTTTTGCCTCAACAAACTACCTAATTTAAACAAACCAAGCATGTTGGTGCACGCTGGAACACACTGAAGGGAATCAGCTAAACCCAACACAGGGGTTTTCACCTTTTATAAGTGTGATCCCACTGAGGCAGAGGCAAGATTAATCCATTCTCATCCAGGCATATTACCACATCTGTAACACAAAGGGGAAGGTAAATCATCAACTGTCCATTAGCAACAAATCCAGTGAAGCTTTTAGGGAAAATGACATGTGATGTTCCCATAAAACGCATGTCTGCATGTTAAATTTGCAGTGAAAGGCTAAACTAGATTCTCGTTGTGTTAGCAGGGGTTTTCTCTGGGTACTCTGGCTCCTCCCACTGTCCAAATAAATGCATGTTAGGTTGATTGGTCATTTGTAATGGTCCTTAAGAATGAATGTGTCTGGTTGTTTGTCTTTCAGTGTTGGTCCTGTGATGGACTGGCAATCTGTCCAGAATATACCCGCCTCTCACCCAATGATTGCTGGGAAAGGCTCCAGCTTCCTGCACCTGGAATTGGATGAAGCGGGATGGAAAATTGATGGCTGGTACAGATAATGGCAGGATGGATGTTTCCAGAATTTCTCCCTCACAGCTTTGTGCTTCCACTAACCACTAAAGTTGCAGTTTACATGTGTCAAGACTAAATTTTACTAGTTTGGTAAATGACAACACTTCATCAGTGACTAAAAATGTTGTCATCACAAATGTAAAATATTTCTACAGATAAAGCTAAATCCACTTTTCCGTTCATCCAGTTATATTGTCTTTATTGTGCTCTCTAATACCATAATAATGAGCCAAAATGGTTATTGAGAACAACAGATTGATATCTGCCTCTATCTTGCACACTCCTGGGGAAGAGATGAGCAGAGTGGAGTCTTGGGTCTTGGTCACTCTGTTCTCTTAAAGTCATCTGCTTGAATAAAGTTGTAAATCTGCGGTGAAAATGAACTGCTGTCTCTGCATCATTTCAACCAAAGCATGCATCAGTCATTTTTTATTACCCCCAGTTTATTTTGTTAGCTTGTAATAAAAAGGCATAACATTTTTAGAAGATTTGCTGCAGAATAGCCTCATTTATATACTAATAATCCATCATCTTATTATTTTATCCCTTATTATATTTTATATTATTATTATTTTATCCCACAGCCAAAGAGCATTACTGATGCAGTGGATCTGACACCCATGGTGACTGCCTGTTTGGCTATCTGAAGATTGGTGTACCCCTCAGCCCTGCACACAAAGTTCTCAGCCACAGTCTCAAAGATCGGCTCAGAGCGACACCTCATTTGCAGACAGTACTCCATGACAGTGCTGATCAACTCGGGATCACATTTTCCCATCCTCCTTGATACACAAATAAAAATGTATTGAGTCCTTTTTCCATTTTTTTCTGAAGCCACAACACGCAGAAATCACACAGAGCTTGGAAAATGTGATTTAATCACACTACAATTACATTAAAGTGCAACTGAAGCAGCTTAAAACAAAACTAGGTCATTTTTAAGGGGAAAAAACATGAATACCAGGCAGATGTTTCTCCAAAGCAACCAGAAGCTCTTCATCATGCTGTCTCAGAATCATTAGAGCAGAGAGTACCTTAGAGATTTCATCATCGCTGAAAGCTTTGAAGACCCGAGATGCCCGGTGGCTGAGCCTCAGCACCGGGGAAACTTCCTGTAGAGCCACACAACCACTATATAATTTGCACATAAAATAACCAGATTTAGTCAATTTTCATCATAAAACCACAAAGTTGTGGCTGTACTACATGTCTCTGCTGTGACCTGACCAGGTACTGCAGAATATCACTGACTTGACACAGTCAGCAGAGAATAAACTGCGACTGCCTCGCTGGGAGATATGACATTGTCTTCTACAGAAGGGGATAGAGTTCATGACCTCTGTCACCATGGGGCTCTGGTGACCCCCCAGGTCACACGCCACCTTTCCCAGGTAGAGCTGCACCACCCGGATGTCCCTGTTGGAGAGTAGTTCTAGGCTCTCTTTCACCAGTATGAGGACAGGAGGGCTGTGGACTTCCAGACCAAACTCCACACATGCTGCAAGTAAAGAGGCCAGTCCCTCTGCTCTGTCATTGCTGGGAAAGTCTGCCAGCTTAGAGCACAACGCAGCGATGATGACATCTTCCTCAAAGAGCGACTGAATATTTACAAGGGCTTTGGGTGCTTTAGCATAAGGGGTGCATCGGGAGAGATCTGCCGGTTTTGTGGCTGCTTTGTGCGTCATGCGTATCTCAGTGTGGTATAGAGTCAGTTCATTACCTAAAAAAAAAAAAAAAAGTCAGTTCATTACCTGTTTCCAGGTGTAATATAGGGAGGAGGAGCTGCGCACACAACACCAGCTGTTGTGCTGCTTGTCTCTGTTTGGACACAATGCACATCTATAATACACGGTTGTTGCGCAATCACAGTTTTGCAGGCTAAATTGACATTTGCGCATCTCTCTGTTAAGCTGCAAAGACCAAGACCATGATTTAGAGCAAAACAAGCTGAGGCGTGTTGACATGTTGGCCTCAGAGGCGCTGACACACACACAGGAGAGACTTCATGGTTTTGTCCAGATGCCTTTTCCTGTCAATGAGCTGTCACACCAGACAAAGCTAAAAAAAAAAAAAAAACAATATAAGGAAAACAACTACACAAAAGGAAACAAAACAGCGGCTGATTAAATGAATCATCTATAAACTTCTTATTTTGCGACCATGCATTTAAACTCAGCGGCAATCTCTGTAATAAAACAGACATTTTTCTTTTTGTTTGGTTGTTTTAAAAAAAAACTGACAACTCACCCTCACAGAGTCTCTGATCATGTAAGCCTGAAACATAATACATACAAAAACGTTTTGTAAAAAAGTTGTGTAAGATCACATGCCTTCACATGTGCTGCCCTCCTGTGGCTACACTTGGTAATATACAAATCACATCAGATTAAAAATAATGATCTATCTATCTATCTATCTATCTATCTATCTATCTATCTATCTATCTATCTATCTATCTATCTATCTATCTAT
>JBAMHV010000013.1:19481436-19512450 GCA_037177535.1 Pseudomugil gertrudae
CTATCTATCTATCTATCTATCTATCTATCTATCTATCTATCTATCTATCTATCTATCTATCTATCTATCTATCAAAATAAAACAAACTAAAACAAAACACAATTTGCAAGGCATTTCTCACAAAAGTCCAAAATTCAAATGAATTCAAATTTTATTTTTATTTATAAAAGACTATTTTTCTAAGACATTCAATGTTTGATTGTAGAAATAAATAAAAAATAAACAGCATAAAAAGTACATTCAGAATCTATCATCAACAATAACAGAATAGAATAAAATAGACTTTATTGTCATTGCACATGAGTTACAATGAAATTACACAGATTGCACAAATTGCTACTCTGCACCACGAATAACATTCAAAAAGATATGAAAGGTGTAAAAAGATATAAAAGGTTTAAAAAAATGTTAAAAACACACCAGTTAAGTTAAAAAGCTGTTAAGTAAAGCTGTGTGCAGTAATAAAACTTCCAGTAATACTTCCGTGTGTGCAGCAACTTGACAAACAGCCATATGGCAAGATGGAACAATATTATCAAACAATGTAGTAGAACTCTGATTGCAAAAGTACTTTGCATGATTGTCAAATAAAAAAAGATCAACATGTTTTTGTAAAATAACTAAGCATGCTCTCTTATTTAGATTCAGATCAAACTGTTAGGGTTTATGTCTTAGCATGCCAAGTAAAATAACATGTTATATCCTCTTTACACATATCTTAGGTAAAATTGTTCGTTAGGGTAAACAGCTTTTCCCCCTTTTTCCTTTTTATTGAGGTTCTTTGTTTTTCACAAATATAAAATAAATAAATATAAATATAAAATAAATATAAAATCAGCTAATCATAAAAACAGTATCATTACATAAAACAGCCCCTTGGACTCATCTTCCTTCTCCACACATGGGTGGCTTGTTTTAGAAATGTCCACCAGATGGTGGTAGAGTCATAGAAACTGACCTTCATAAAGTTTAATTTATCATAAGATGTAGATAAGTTTTAATTTGGTCTATTTTTGAAGGAGTGTGTTTTTCTCATTTTATTTTGTACAGTGTTTTATCAGCAAAAATATTGATTTTGTCTTCACTGACTCCACTTGTATTAATGATTTGGTGTTTAACTAAAGCCAGTGTGTTTATTGAATTGCACAGTATGATATTCTGTTTGCATGTGAGATTTTGAATGACTGACCGTGTTTAAAGCTGATCCAAAAGTCACCTGCACCTACTATCTCTAAAACAATCTGTGTGTATATGAGTTGTGAGCATGTGTGTCTGTTACCCATCTGGCTGGTCCTCTCTATCTCTGCAAACAAGCAGCAACATCTCAAGCCCTCTGGACATAAGTTGGACAAAGAAGAAAGGGCAAAAGGACAAACAGCTTTAAAAAAAAAAAGGAGCAGGGCAAACTAGATAAGATCAGTTATATTAAAGTTACTTTTCTGCCAGTAATTTTAATGAATCACTGAATACTCGCTGCCTGCCTGTCTGTCTCTGTGAGGGATGTTTGTGAGGAATGAGTTCAGAAAGGTTTTTTTTCTCACTTCTTTTTAAAGTAAAGATAAAATGACAACATAACACTTTTATTTACAATCTCTCAATTTACCACTTTCATTATCACTTTTTGACCATCATGTCTCACAAATTCAAGCAAACACTTATTCTGGCATGAATCCTTGTTGTCCCTTACTATTGTGGATTGATTTGACTCCTTGAACATGCAATAAAAATGCATTCATGGGAAATGTGGACAGTAGTCATTTACATGTATTCTCTGCTGTGCTGAAATGTGACAGAGGTTTTCAGATTGACTCCATTGTGAGGATTAAATTGACATGTTTAGCTGATCCAGTTTCACTGACATATGACTGCCTGGGTTTTCACATACAGTAGTAAGTATTGTTGTGCTCTCCACAGCATATTAGATGCTAAAAGGCTGATGTTGTAACCTGTAAGAAAACAGAATCATAATAGTGCAGATACTGTAAAGCTCTGGCAGCTGTGTCAGCTTGTTTCACCTGAAAATTGAGGGATATAGACTAGTCTCCTACTCCTACACGTATCTAATCCAGATTAGGAAACTGAAAAGCACTTTTCTAGTGGATACAGCTGAAATGAGCTACTGTATGTCTGCAATGCAGACAAAGTTGGTGCATCACAAATGTAACCAAATAGCTGCAAACAGTTCAAGCATCCAGCCTTATGAAGTAACGTGGCCATGTTGTTAGTCTTGAAGCTAGCAGCATGGTTAACTAACTCCATATTTCACCTCTCTGCATTGTGCTTCAGCCAACTCTTAAGGTAAAGTTACATTTCTTAGTCTGCTATATGCTCCACTATTTTGAAGTGATAGCCTGTTTAAACAAAAATCTTTTATCAAGGACTGAATAAAATGTGAGCAAACTGCACTCATATTGCTTAGCTCTATGCTAACACTCGTTTTATAAAGCTGAGACGAGCATATATGTGACTGCTGGTTCACCACTACTTGTGGCCTTTTTCAACATGTAATTCACATTAAAGTATCTCTGCTTGCTTCACTCACTTTGTAATATTCCTGAAACATAATTCTTGAATAATACGTCATCTTTGACATTATACATATCATTTTGAGTTAATACCGTACAGAACACTTTTTAGCAGTAGGGAACAGGGATTTCACTAAATCTGCAGTGCATCATGGGATATCTTCAGCATGTTGCCATCGCTGGTAACTTCCTGTCATTTTGTGCATGTGTTCCCACTGCTGTTCCCAGTGTTTGCTTTGGTTTTGCTTTGCTGTTTTATCAGATTTGTTGCTGAAAAGACCTAAAAGACCTGTTCAAACCAGCTGAAGCACAAACTAGGGACCATGTGGCTGTGAGGCCACAGTGCTAACCACTGCCCCACCATGCTACCGAGGGTTTAAGATGAAGTTGAAATTGATTTAATGTAATGTCTTGTGGAATATCTGAATAATACTTTATGCAACTCAGATAAAGTTTAAAACAAAAAACATGAAGGGAGTATTAAAGCACTTTAGATATTCTGATATTTGACTTCCTTACTTTGTTTTAATGTTTAAAAAACTAAATGAAAATGATCTACACTGCATCTTTGCGTTGCTGATGCTGCTAGTTCAAAGGCTTATCACCCCTAGTAAAAGTTATCACCCTGATAAGATCAAAACATCAGCAGTAGAAACAACAGCTGCTACAATGTTACCTGCAGCAAGCTTCGTACGTACCTGTGATCACTGTGCATGTCCTGCACCCAAACATTCATAAATTAGATGTTTGTTTTCAAAGATTTGTTGTATCTTTATTATTCTGGTGTGGTGCAGTCACACCACAGACTAGGTATGCAAGCACCCCACGGCAACCTGAAAGCTTGTCCATGTTGTTGCTCTGTGTCTTGGTTGTAAGTAAATAAGGCTTCACATTATTTATCATGCCAATTTTTAGCAGATAACATTTTCTGTCCTTGTCCCTATAAATCCCCTTTCCTTTCAGGTATTTCAGCACATTTTCTGTAGCAGCACTCCATGTCCAAACTTTATGAATGAATGAAATAAACTATTGTTTACATACCATGCTTGCCCCATAATGCTTAGCAGCTCCCAATCTCTGCAAGGGCAACTTCATTAGTCTTTTATGAAAGAACAGAAACGGTACAACGTGAGATCACCCGTCACCAGAATTTCCTCAAACTCAACACTACACTCTCCATTAAACCCCTTAAAAGGACTTTGTTATAATTACTACTACTAGAGATGTCTGATATGATGGGCCTAACAATATCATTGGTCAAATGTGATATCAGATAATATCGGTTGGTTTTTGGAATAATCTGGTTTCGTGCATGAGCAGAACAAATTCATGGGCTGGAGATTGTTGAAAACTTAATTCCAACCTCTGCTATATAACAAAACAGACACTACACACAGTGAAATCCAGTCCTACTCCTCTGGTGGAACTGTATATTTATGTGGTTTCAACAGCTTTCAAACAGCAACTGTCAGTCTCATTAAAGCCAGAGTAAAAACCAGTGGGAATATTTTATAAGCTGCCGTTTACTGTGACAAAAAGTGTTTACTGTGACTTTGAAAGCTACTGAAACCATGTAAACAATGTGCCAATGAGGCTGATGTATTTTAGGAGAATCTACTGCCTATGGTAACAAGCTACACTGCTGAATTTAAAAAATGACCTTTAGGCTAATTTAGGCAATACAGATGACTTACCTGTCAAGGAGAAAGCTGGCAACTTCAGCGTCAAATCTTTCTCCCTGAACTCTTTCTACCTGGGGAAAGCGTGCCCAATGTTGCTCTTTTTTGCTTCAATCAAGCTGCCTTTTAATTGACATTTTCACTTTCTTGGTGGTGGTAAAATCGACTCCTGCTGCTGCTGCATATGCATGACCCTGCACGTTTGTAAAAAGACAATCTGATCTTCTTTGGTGTCTAACTTTGGTTTGCAGAGTAAAGCACTTCTCCCTTTCTCCTTTATTGGTGACTGTTAGAAGATGACATACTATGGTGCTTTCCTTACCAGCTTACCATTTGTATAAATGAATAAGAAATCCTTCAGATTATTAATTACACGCCGATAACACATATAGAAATGCAGACATTAATTTTTGCCAGTGAACAAAAGAACTATTTGTAGCATCCGATTACTGTACCTGTATATCAATAGCAATGTAGTTATGAATATTGCATCACTCTCAGCGAATAAAATGGCAAAAGCTAAACATTGTTTCAACACAAATACTGAAGATGAAAAAGCATGACAGTAAAAGCAATAAAGCCACTTCAGTTGTGTGAAGGAATAATGAACAATGTAAGATGACACCAATAGCAATGTGCCATGATGGAGCCATGACAGAGAATACTGTTTTCCCTCATAAAGGTTGCAGATGAAGTTTACATTTATATTAAATGGATCCTTCATTTTACTTTACTTTACTTTACTTTTTTTTCTAAGAGCAAACAAAGCAGAAAAAGTATTATAGTTATATTAATTGGTGTTTTACCATAGCAATAATCCCAGATTCTCAAGGTTGGTTCAGTCGCTAATCCCCGTTTTTCTCCACTGAATTAATCACGTTGTTTTTGCACTAAACAGAAATCAACTCTGTTTAACTACTCCTGCTTCATCTATGAGCTGCTTGATTGGCTCAAAGTTTGGTTTCACTTTTTGATTCATTTTAACTCTGTAGCTGTTACGAAAGACCCCTCAGAGACAGATAATGAATTAAAGGATTTATTGATAAACAGGATCAATAAGGCATGTCTCAGGAATGAGGCCAGTGTGGGTCCAGTGGATAGGCAGGGGTCAGAACCGGAAACGCCATCCAAGTAATCCAGGGAATCAAGCAGGGATCCGAATTGAAGAAGCAAACGAGTATCCAGAAAGCAGGCAGGCTGGAGAGTACTCTACTGTAACAAGGTCCGACAGAGTGTGAGTGTGGAGCAGAGGTATGGAGGACGTGCAGTCACGTGTTTCCAGTTGTTGACTTTGCCAGTTTGGACAGCATGCGTCCAGTGATAACCATTGAGTGCCTAGCATATACACACAGGATAAAGCATGGATTAAGCCTAAACACACTCACACAGCAAGTATCTGTGGATGGTACCCAACAGAAACCTCTATCTCAGTATGTCTCAGGTAAGTTTCGTCAATCTATCAATAAGTGCTCAATATCCGTCTTTAGTATCAGCCAGAATGTGCCGTATTTACATGAAATCTATGACCAGAAATGAACCGACAGTGCCATTTACATTATATTTATTAAATAGTATTTGTGAAACCACAACACAAAAGAAACAGAAACTCAGGACATACATTAACAGCTGCTGCAGACCGAGATGCAGGTTACCATGAAAACAATAAATAATCCACTCAGTCACTTCCTGTGGGAAAACTAACTATTTTAACGATTTAAAAAACATTAACATAGTAATATATATCCATCCATCCATTTTCTACCGCTTTTACCCTGAATGGGGTCGCGGGTATTAATATATATTTAATATTTATTTCTTTTGTAAGTGACCGCGGTAGAAGTGGCATAATGTCCTTCGATGTGCCCATTTGAAGTAATTAATAGACTTCACAGAAGCAACCACACCTCTGCGTTGTCTATTTCTGTTTATGCATACCTCGTTGGGCATTATTCCTTACATAAGTAGTTTGATATAAAGTGTTAACTGCATAATCTGCTGATAGCGCTGGTTCCCAGTCCTCTCATCTCACAGCTGCAATCCATTTGTCTCGCTGCGCGACATCGAGAATCTGTAGAACGACGGGTCGTTCTTTTGAAACTGCCTATTAGGCTGCTACACCCGTATGTGGAGCATGAAATCATTTTGACCAGAAATAATACTCCACACATTACAATCTGTCCCTTTTTACCTGGTCTGAACCTGGACTACCTACCGTCCAAAATAGCGGAAAAATAAAGTCAGGTGACTCAGTGACGTCAGCTGCACGTCCTCCATATGAAGCCAGGAAGGGAAATTGTTGCAGGTGCTGATAATTAGTAATCTGGTGATTTGACTGCGCGGAGGCCTGGCTGGAGTGGGTGTGTCCACGGCAGAGCCTGGCGCAGGTGTAACAATAACTCTCAAAAGTAATCGTATTTACACAGCATTGTTAGAAAAATATATACATCTATATGGAAACATATCCACATCAGTACAAGTTCCACAGTGGCAGATAGTAGTGTGTATGCAGGAACCAAGTGTTGCATGCATGCTTTATTATTTATACACTCTGATGCCATAAGTGTGTGTGCATGCACTTCTGAGTCATCTCTTTAGTTTTCAATGAAAATTAGCAGCTAAACACGCTATTGTTAAGGAAACAACCATTTCTTTCTCAGATTTGTTTAATTTGTTGTTTGATTTCATGCTTGTGTTGTTTTTTTCTCTGATGTACGTCACTTTGGATAAAAGCGCCTGCTAAATGCCTGTAGAATAGAATAGTAGAATTTACCACGTGAAACATTTTTAAAACCACAAAACCACACAGTTTTTCTATATCTCATCATTAGGGATGGACCTTTCCAAAAGATTAGTTTTTAGTGCCATAAAACTGACTTTGCATGGGAAAAACAGTCCAAAATCAACTGAAAGTTCTACAGTTGGAAACAAAATATGGTTGTGATAGGTTAACAACATACCTGATATGTAGGTATACACAGTTTGCACACAAAGCCTAAAGAGTATGCAGCTCTGTTTGATTTTTCCATTCCTTATTGGAATCTCTACCTTAGGTTGTGTTGTAGTTCTAGCACTTTGCACTGAGTCAACCGAGTCAACATCATGTTAACTTGCTACTCAGTGTATATTATCCAAACACAAAAACAAAGGTTATTATTAAGCAGTTTTAATGTAAGAGTATTTATTAAAAGAATAGGATTGCTTCATGTAAGTTTCTGGTCTTTCATTTCATGTAATTTCCAGGTCAGTCGGTCAATCAAGCCATAATGGATGTCTAAATGCTCTTATAGAGCTGGTGGAAAAGCATATTTTAAGAAAATAATATTTAAGGGTAATACTATTAATGTAAATGCTCTTTAAAACAAATATACATATATGTAATTTGAATATTTGAATGTCTTGATTAGTTTTACTGATGATTTTATGTGCATATACATTCATTCATTGTCTATACCACTTAATACAATTCGAGGTTGTGAGAGCTGTAGCCATGGAACACCCTAACAGGTTGCCAGACCATCACATGGCAAACACAGGTACACAAACAACCATTTACACTCATACTGACTCCAAGGGACATTTTACAATGACCAATTAACCAAACAAGGACAGTGGGAGGAAGCTACCCACGTTCTACACAGGGAGAACGTACAAAGACCACACAGAATGGTCTCAGAGTGAGACCCCCCCCTCTTCCATACCATAAACTGTGTATAAAAAGAGGTTGATACATGCTTTGCATATTACAATCAAATATGTGATGTATTACATCTCAGTCAACAATATTTTTTTCATAGTAAGTGCTTTCTCTACAAAGCCTGGAGTAAAAGCTCTACTTGTAAACGTGCAACTTAGGCTGGAAGGACAGGAACACTAGGCTACTAGAGCCTCATAAGTAAAGGCTTAGTGTGACTTCTGGTTTTAGTACATATTTTTTTACTCAGGCTCTAGTTAACCACTTCCTACACTGTTATGCACTTTTCACGCTACTTAACTGCTTACTTATCTGAGCTTACACATCTTTCTTCAAAAAACCCCTGTCAAACCTTACTGGTCTTCATGTGTCCCACAGGTTTTCTATAACAGGTCACCATGAGGCCAAAAGAAGAGTCTGTAGAGTTGATCACTAAGCTGTGATTACTAATAACAGAAATGCACTTGTCCACATTGGAAAAGTTCACTCAGAGATTGGAAAAGAGCATCAGACCTTCTCTACATGGTGTCCAGAGTATAGCCTGAACAAATGTTACAGCAAGTAGAGCAGCTGACCCATAAAAAGAGGGAGCAAAGTCTGGAGGAGTGTAAAGCTTAGATAGCTGGGACTGTTTCACACAAAGTTTACTTCTAGTTGGTGTTAGGACCTCAAAAGAATGGCGTGCATGAGATGAGGCTTAAAGTAAACTAAAGTTTGTCAAAAGGTCCAAAAACAAGTGCCCAACTATGGCTGGGTCAAGGTCACGTGGATAACATGGGAAGGAAGCTACAGGAAGAGCAGTGTATATCTGTGTTACACCAGATGATGAATCTCCTGCATTAGATAGCAGCAAGGATTTACTTTCGTTACTTGCTGCAACAAGAACCTAATTTTGCTCAGTTCCTTCCTCTTTGAAAACAGACTTTCTGCTTCTGGACATGTAAAATCATGTGGCAGCAGGAGGTATTAATATTTTATACTACAACCTTTCTTTCACACTCAGTGTGTGTGTCTTTGTGTGCATGTGCCAGTTATGAAAGAATTTCTTGAACATGCCTTTCTCCTGGGGATTCCAGAGATGACTGTGGTTTATTTTAAAAAGGTTAGGGCCATCATGTGTTTCTGATTTAGATCTAATTCAAGCTGTCAAATAAAATATTAGCCCCAATGGGATTTCTAATCATTTTTGATCATAATCGCTGGGAATGTGTTTTGTGGACTTGCAGCTTGGGTAAGGCATTTTTCTGTGGAAAATAGACGGACACGTGTGTGGCACAGAGAATGAAAAAATAATGGGAGGAAAAAGAGGGTGAAAAAGAATCACATCCAGAGATAGGTGGTGCATTCTGGCAGGCCATAGGAATCTGTTTCACACCCAGATAAAACCAGTGTCAGAGGGGGAATGTGTGCGTGTGTGGAGTGTATGATAGGTGTGGCAGGACAGGGGTTAGGCCTGTTAGCTTT
The DNA here is from genome assembly GCA_037177535.1 of Pseudomugil gertrudae. Lineage (NCBI taxonomy): Eukaryota > Metazoa > Chordata > Actinopteri > Atheriniformes > Pseudomugilidae > Pseudomugil > Pseudomugil gertrudae. The sequence continues at coordinate 19,490,796 of JBAMHV010000013.1, forward strand.
TCCTAGGTGGAGGAGGGTGGGAGGGGAACACTTCATAATCCAGACCAATGCTCATAAGCTCAATTAATGACAGACTAAATGGGGAAATCACAAGTTCTTGCAAGTGATTGTTGTGCTTAATTTGTTTGATTTGTTTAGTTCATTCTGTACAGTTAAGCACTTCCAATATTGTCCCACTACAGTTTGATACAGACCAGGGTGTTATTTAAAAAGTTTCTTAGAATAAGATTTTAAAAAAGCAACACAATGATCAGGTTAGATATGAAAATAGATTAGATGTACTGTAGTTCTGACTCATTTAAGTCCTTCAATTATGGTTATTTTCTGAAAGCTCTGTGTATAGTCATGCTATGTGATGCTCTGAGCTAGCAAGTGTCAAGTGAAACAGAACAGAATCTTTGACTCATTCTTATGTGTATTGATTTTTTATTATTGTGAACCTTACCTGTGCAGTGAATGTCATTTTTAACCTTGTGGAGGTGTGCTACAATACATTTGCATTTAAGGTAGAAATCAACAACTGAAATGTTAATGGCAGGCTTAGCTAGGCTAGGCTTGGCTAGATGAGGGGTGATGTATTTCTTCCTGAAAGCTGCTCTTTAGTTTAAATTATTTAGAGCCAAATTAACCAGGTATTAGTCCTGACTCTTGCTAAGCATATAACAGGGCACACAAAGTCCACTTGTTGACACAGCGAGTTATGGGCAGGACCAGATTAGCATATTGAAAGAAACTCATTGACTGAATGAGTAAAACGGTGTAGTCATACGCAAGCCATTTAAAATTAACAGGTTTGTTCCAAACTGATGAGTTTAGGACACTGATAATGGTTGGAGTTGGACTTCAAGTTCAAGATGTATGATTTTTTTCTCCAAAATATCCCCATCAGTACGTGACAATGTGGCATGAGCTGTGCTGAGATCCAGCTTTTATTATGCCGCTGGTAAATCCCAGCTCCCCTATTGCCATTCTTTTGTTCCACAACAAAATATCTTGTAGAACAAAACCCACATGATAAGCTTAATGTAATGACTAAAAAATGCACTGTTGGCAGCGTTTAGTAAAGCTCCCATATCTATCAGGGCGTTCTCTCTTGCAGGGCTGACCTAAGTCTCCACAGATGTATTATAGGCTACATGCTGGAGAAACATGTCACATATCTCTGCTCTGAGCTATTTGATTAAGATGAAACAATGAGGGAGTAAACAAGTAATGGTTCTCCAGTCCAGGTGACAAGGAGAAGCTGAGAGAATATACTGGCTTAAGCTTTAGAAGCCTGGTTACGCTCCTGTATTGGCGAGCATCTGCTCCGCTAAAGTGTCTTTGAGAAGGACAACGTAGCTCTTGTTGCTGCAAAACTAACAGAGAAGGGCTGGGAGAAATACTGATGGCCCATTAACCACAAATGCCTTCCACCTCTCCACTAGAATTTACCATATGTTGCAGGACTGATGTAGAACTAAACTGAAACACCTGTCTTTAGTCACCCTCCATGAAAGTGGTTCCCTCTGAATTCTGAACTTAAATTCACATTTTTCTTCCTTTTGCAAAAAGGTTTTTTGCATAGTGCATCTAATACATAGCATCAAAGTATTGTCACAATTAGGAGTTATTTTTAGGACATCAGTTTAACTCAGTGATCACATAATTGAGCTACATACAAGACTCTGGCTATGTTCATCTAATCCTAAAATCCAATGGTCATTCACATTATCATTTCAGTGTGACCTCCATCCCACACAAGTGTGCACAGTACATGACCTTACACATGCGCAAAGGGAAAACAGTGCGTCACACGCAGCATGCTGTGTCTTGTAAAGATGGATGCTACAGACTGTACCGTCTATCAGGAGTTGTTATGCAGCAGTCAGAGCCAAAACCAAAAAATGACCTCACATTGTTCCGTCCACTCTTTACATTTGATCTTATGGGGTCCCGCCTCCTCCTGACGTCTGTTCCACTTTAATGATGTAAATGTCAGATGGAATTAAATGCGACATGACTATTCAGACCGTGGTCACTTCAACACAGATGCATCCAATTGTGGACCACATTTGAAATTGGCCTGGGTCAGATTTAAAAACATAAATCTGATTTGTGTCATTCATACTGTTATTGAAAAAATCGGATATGAGTCACATATGAACTGAGCTGCAGCGTGAACATAACCTTTTAGTGCTGCGCATCATGTACAATATGAATTCACTAGTAATGTGCAACCACTAATCGATTAGTCACAACGGGACTCTTGTAGGTTGAGCCAGAGAAACGGAGAGAAAGACACAAAGCAACTCAGCTGGTTTGATGCACATTGCAGGCCTGGTCAGAGTGGGAGCATCGTGAGCAGAGAAAGTTAGTTGTGAGAAACTGTTGAGCAGTGAAAGTTTTTGTTACTTGGCTTTAGCAATAAACACCACATAGCTACTCTAGTTAAAGCAGAGCCCCATGCTGGCTTTACCACTGCTGGGTAGAGTGAAGGGAGTTTACCCTGAAGCTAGCTGCAGCTTCAGCCAGGAGGAAGCACCTCGTCTCAACCTCCTGACCTCAGTTAAGAGGCAGAAGCAGGAAAGTTTGATTGTTGTTTCTGTTGGAGTTTTCACTGCAACACTGAGCTGTGTTTAGCTCACGTAACGTAGCAAACTCATTCATGCAGTCAACCCAGGTTCAATCCTTCTCCCAATTCCTCATCTACCTGCTAAACAATAAAGGACACACGATTCTGAAGCATGTAGAAAAACATAATGTGCAGATTATGCACATTATACAAATAACATCTCACATGTCTAACAATATCCCTGTGCTGATTGTATTTTTTTATTTCATTATTGATGACATTATGATAATGCCACAACTAATGCGCTAATCACTTTTGAGTCCTGACTAGTCGACGTTAAAAAATCACCTAAAATGCCCATCCCTAGTCTACTGTATGTGGGCTGATGACCATCTGGTTAGGGGCTGTGCAGTGTCTCCTCCCAGCAGGCAACTAAAGCTGAGCCAGGACCCCAGGCTCAACACCCTGCCGGACTTTGAAATCAGATCTTTATTGTCCATAAAGCCTCAGCCAAGTATGAAGAATCAGCCCTCCCTAAAACAACACACTCATCCAGCAGAGAGGGGGAGAAGATGAGAGAGAAACTACACAGGATAAGTGAAGGCAAGGTGGTTGAGGGGAAACAGCCAGTAAAGCATGCAATTGTCAAGCTCATGTTCACAGCTGTGCCGCAGTTATTTATAGCTCATTGAAAGATAACTCAATTTTTGTAACCCTCTAATTTTGTTGCATTTGTTCCCAAGTCACATATCAATACAGCTCTATCTATGAAGCTAAGCTTTGCTGACTAAAACATCACAGCCTGCTCTGTTGTGACAACTTAAAGGCCAGTTTACTTTATTTTGGCCACATGTGAGACAGTAGAAAGAGAAAGAGAATGTATGGCACATAAACAATAAAGGCAGGTTTAAAAGAAGAGTTTATTTTTTTAGTTGTTGTGCTAAGCATCTGTTTTTAATGTATTTATTTATATATATGTGAGAAGACAGATAAAATATTACACATTTTCTTTTGTTCTCTCAAACTAAGCCATAATGCTGAAGAATTGTATGAAAAATGTAATATACATCAATGTTAAATACCATATTAAACAATCACATGAATTATAAGTATCTTATTTATTTATAATAATTCATCACTTAGATACTTGCCGTAGTAGATAGTCATGTTTACACAGCTCTTTGAACAGCATTTTAGAGAGGTTGACATCTGGGCTCTGACTGGACCATTACATCTTGATTCATTACTTTTTCAGTCACCCTTTTTAGATTTGCTGCTGTGCTTGGGATCATTGTCCAGTTTCATCCAGACATCAGCTGCCACACAGATGGCCTCGTATTCGACCCTGGAGTATTTTGTGAAACAGAGGGGCTCACGCTCAACTCAATGACTGCAAGGTGCTCAAGTCATGTGGCTACAAACAAGCCTAAGTCACCATCCCTTCACTACTGTATCTGACAGATGTAACTTCCATAACTAACTACATCCCTAATAAATCATACTTATTCAGTTTTTATTATAAACATACTCTCATGAGCTGTCTATCTAACATGGTAACTGAGGCCTTTCGAGTCTGAGATGTGGTTGCGATATTGAGTTTGCAGCTTCCTTGAACATTGCATATTGTGTAAAACACCTACTACTGTTTCCCAACCCTGGTCCTAATGTACCACTTCCCTGCATGTCCTAGCTGTGTTGCTGGTTCAGATTGATTAACATCAAATGCTTTGCTGCCTGTTCTTTGCAACCCTAGGGTTACCGGTACTCTGAAACTATGCAGGGCAGTGGTACTTTAGGACCAGAAACCAGAAAAAAAAACTGTAAAGATAGTGGCAAATATGAAATTCTGCTCTGTATACTCTGTGTTAAAATGTTTTCCATTAGTGGATTTTTTTTCACCATACAATAAATTTGATAGAAAATTGCTACTATTGATGAGCCACATTGCATTTCTTAAATCATTCCTTATCATTCTTTGTTTTCCCCCCATGCCTGAATGTTCCAGTGCAATAAACTGCTAAAACCTGTGCTTAAATAGTTGGTCCTATACATGTTGATGGTTAACTAATTAAGGATATTTGATCAGCAGCACCTTGTTATGAATTATTTTACTTATTCACCTGGACGTCATAAAGTGTATTCTTAGTTTTAACATAATATTTGTGTATTCTGGTATATATTTTTGCTAAATAAATAATTCATATGTATGTGTTGTTGGCTGAATGGTTCGAGGTTCGAGCCTTGGTTGGGGCGAGGATCAAACCAGGAACCTTTCTGTGTGGAGTTTGCATGTTCTCTCCGTGTTAGCATGGGTTCTCCCCGTGTTAGCGTGGGTTCTCTCTGGGTTCTCCGGCTTCCTCCCACAGTCCAAAGACATGCGCCTTGGGGATAGGCTGATTGGAGACTCTAAATTGCCCATAGGAGTGAGTGTGTGTGTGCATGATTGTTTGTCTCTGTGTGTTGGCCCTGTGATGGACTGGCGACCTGACCAGGGTTCATCTGAGGTTGTATCTACCTTAACAGACCTGCCAAGGATCAGATGTAGATGATTGTTTTTTTAAAGTTCTGATTGTTCAAACAAATGAAATGAGAGGTTACTTTTTTCATGACCCTAGATCATATCTGACTATATAAGTTCAAAGTTGCACAGAGTGATCAAATTGAAAGATTTGACTAAAATCAGTTCAGAAAAATCTTGTGGATTATTCAACAAATGGTCCCATTTTTTACATTTAAAACACAGTTAATATGCAGGGGCTGTTTTTCCCATTAGAAAAAAAACCCTTCAATAAATTATCATAGTAAACTTTTGTCGTGATAACTATAAACAGATGCAGATTAAAAAAATAGAGCCAACTTTCCTGCCAAAAACAAATATAAATCCACTGTCCACACTGTCCAAGTACCTTCTTTGCTGGTTTGTTTACCACTACATCTCTAATCTTATCCATCACCTGTACTTAGAAAAACTAAAAAAAAAGATAGAAAAGTAGCATATCTGGATTGATTGATGATGAGTTCATCCAGGGCATGCCAGTGTGAAGGCTTACCTTCAGCAACATTTTGAGGAATGGTTCATATGGTTCAGTTTCCCTTTCTGTCCCAATCAATCATTGTTTAAATGAAACAGTATTAATAAAAGTGATTTTTGCCGTCATCCCTTCATGGTTGCAATTTCCCTTCTTCTAATGGTATAAAACAGTATTTTAGGCCAGTTATATCTATAAAGCAGTCTCACATATGTCAATCACTGCAGTTTGCAGGACCGGGTTTACACCAGAAATGATCACTTGACCATGGTTGACTATAAAAAAGCCTTCAAAGCTTAAATTTTTATTTGAAACTTGAGTCTGAAAAATAAAACATTCCATACTATCAACAGAGATACATACTTTGTATCTCTGTTGATTGTTGGCAATGCATGCCATTAGATAATTAAATTACATCATCCATAAATGTACCATTAAATGGGTCGATTATGCCTTTGCTTTACTTACTGGGTAAGTTCTGAGTATAGAGAGGGCAGAGCAGTAAAGACAAGCATTAAAATATACAAAAGTATTCATCGATGTATAAGGAAATGGCTGTGCATTGGATACGCTAACTGGTTATTAAATGGCTTATGACACACATTAAGGAAGAATTAACTAATGTTAGGACCTTTTAAAAATAAACCAGTTACATAAGGTCACCATCAAAGGTAAAGGAAAATGTGAGACATTTTTAGGTCTATGTGAAACTTATAATACAATATAAACCAAAAACCACCTCTGAATCATTGTCAGATAAATTTCTTAAAAAACCATAAAATTTGCATAACGAGGGAGGAGAGTTGTTGCCTGCAGACAAAAGCATTACTTTGACACCAGGAGCCTAAAACATTATTTTTACAATGTTTCAGTCAGTGCGAGTGCTGTAATGTTAACTTGTGAAGATTCAGTCAAACATTTAATTTCCTGCTAAACTTTAAGCTTATTTTTCTTTATTTTGGGTAAATAGTTTCAGCTACTTTCATGCCAAGAATACTTGCTTTAAATTGTGTATCAATGCTGCCTTTTGTTTGTTTGAAGCATTGCTTGTGCTATAGGACTTTTGAACTATAAAAATAATAAAGCTAAAGCTTTACAAACTTTCCATAGTTTTATAGATTATAGCTTTTTCCTGTTTTGCATTTGCTTTCACTTTCACATTTAATATTTGGGGGAAAAAAATCATGGTGTCTAAGTGCCAAGCAATACCCAAAATTGAATCTGCTTACTACATTTAAAGCACAGTCTGTTCTGTCTGTCGGGCTCTTTTAAAAACGTTGTTTCATGGACCTTGAGTCTGAAATAAACAAATTAAATCATTTCTGGGCACAAATCTCTGTCCATGTAAATGAAATAAATCCTTTAGTAGGATTTTTTTAGGGGGAAAAAACATTTGCCTCCTTTTAAGTTTGTTCAACGAAAAAGTGTGTAATCTGAATTTGTAGTTTAATTATATCCACTGTACCAGGTCAAAACAAAAGATGATGATTAATAAAGCAACAAGGGCACAAAATTCCTAACTTAAACATTACAATGTAAACCACTTTTTTAAAAAAAAGTAAAAATGCTAAGATAAAAACAGTAAACTCAGATTTTTCTTACAACTGAAAAATAGGCAGGAATACACTCATATATGTGATGATGTGTTAAAATTGATTTTGTTTATTGTCTGAACACGCTGCGATGTAATTGCAAAGTGTTTCATGCCTTTCACCTGCTAATCCAGCTTCCCTATGATCCTAAATTGGACTAACTGTGTAGAAAATGGTTGGATTACATCTATATTGATTTATTCTAATACATTTCCATCCATCGCAGGTCGCAGGTAGCTAGAGTCTATCCCAGCAATCAACGGGTGAGAAGCGGGGGACACCCTGGACAGGTTGCCAGTCCATCACAGGGCAACACAAGAGACGAACTGGCAGGTACACACATATTTACTCTTAAGGACCATTTAGATCAACCAATCAACCTAACATGCATGTCTTTGGATATTGGGAGGAAGCCGGAGTACCCGGAGAGAACCCATGCTAATATGGGGAGAACATGAAAGGCTACTGCCTGAGCTGAGATTCAAACCAGCAACCTTCTCACTGTGAAGCTTTTTCTGATTATTCTTTTTCTCAGTTTCGTCCAGATAAATTACTTTCTGTTCACGTCCTTTGTTTCGTCATTGTGTAGGCTTTCAGTAAAGACTTAGGAATGTTCCTTTCTGAGTAAAATACGACCTTCTTCTTTGGGTTACACCAGAATAGCTTATTTTATAATTTATGTGTCAACCTTGAGCCCTTGAATTTTCTTGAGTAAAGGCAATGCCGAACATTAAAGATAGTGATTTATGTTTTTGGGTTTTTCCCTCTGCTTCTTTGTGCATTTAAGAAATGTGACATTACAAAGCTTAGACACTACAACACAGGAAGTCCTCTCCTACTGGAGACACTGATATCAAACTAAACTACCTCATGTCGTTTAGATTTTTATTCAGTTCTATGTTTGCATAAATCTTCGGCTCCATGACAGGTGATCTGAGTGGTCCAATCACATAATAGCTCTGTGTACAAGTATGAATGTACTCATTGAAGATGGATCAGACAACATCCATAGTGGCCCATTTCTGTTTCTCAATACTAATATTTTAACGCATCATATTTAGCATTACATATATTAATGCTGAGCTGTGCATGCTCCTTTTAGGATCAGTAGTCCTGGATGGATAGATGCTTCTATCTATCCATCCATTTTCTACCCCTTATTCTCTGGTATTCATATCTTAATATGTTATATGTTATAAATGCTAAAAAAACACAAAACCAAGCCTCACTTTGAACAACTGATTTGACTTTGCTAACACTCCTGGTCACTTTCAATGCTGGTTCTGTTTTCAAAAGCCACCCTAAAGTCAAATTTCATTGATATTTGTAAATGTTTGACCAAAATTTAACGCTGCTTCTATATTTATAACAATGTGCTGAAATTTTATTTGTCTATCCTCCTTCTCCTTTTCTGGCTGACCCCTTTTTCAGACCAACATTGTAAGTAAGAATTTGCTCTTTATGTTTATGTGGTAAATTAATGGTTAAATAAAATAAATAGATGCATCTCTTATGTTGCAACAAGACCTAATAACAATGCCTGCTGAAATATTACTATGAGCATAACTCAAATTATTCTAAAACATGTTGCCTGACATTACTGGCTGAGTGAAAAAAAGATCACAATGTTTTTTTTTCAGATCCATTAAAAGATTTTAAAGTTTTATTAGCTCTAAAACTGATGTGTTTCATTCTATCAATTTAAGATCACATAGCACTTCTTCTTCTGTGTCAGTGTTGTCTTCCTGTTGTTATTTTGAAATCCTTTGTTTTACTGTCATAATTGACACACACCTGCTTTGGCAGTAAATGAGGTTGATGCATCTTCTGCGGGTCAGCAAAATATTACATAAAAATTGACAAGTGACAAATTAGGTGTAGGACTATCCTCCATTTTCAAAGCAGATGTGGAAACTTACAAAGCATCAGTTTGTGTAAACATGTAAATATGTAAACCAAGTTTATGTTTACTGAGTCTGAGTGAACAGACAGATTAGGACTATGCAAGTGAACATGAGCTCTTTTACAACAGTTCTGGGAATTTAATTGATCTACATTTGAAATTCAGATAAAGGTAGAGATGCACAATATATATTGACAATGTTCCCTTAATAATTTCACACATCATATGTTTTTGAAATCTAAACGATGCTTGCAGTGTTATGTAAAAAACATAGAAAGTACATTAAAACGTCAGTGTTTTTGATAATTTTTCTTATCTTCTTAATTTTGATGTAAATTGAGCCCTTCAGTTTTCATACATCCAAATATTTAGTGGACTTGCAAACCGATGAGGATGATGAAACTTACGTCATCTGCCTCGTGGTTAAGCAGATGCAAAAAGACTGAACTGCCTTTGTCATGGTCACATTGAGAATGAGCAGTCAGCCGGGCCTATGAGAAAGGAACTATCAGGAGGTAGGCATTAAAACCTCAGGAGAAACCAGACAGAGAGGGGAACAAGAGGCACTCCAGAACCCACACGAGCAAGATAAGGTGGATTGGAAAGCATTTTAACCCATCCCTGAAATACAGCTGGGAACTTCTAAATAAGCACAGTCCCTATGACTTCTTTGAATCTCCAGCTATGTTTGAGTATTGGAGACCCTTACTGAGAGACAGTGCTACTTGTCTGGATGCATGTGCTTGTGATTAATTGCATCACTGCTGTGGAACTAAGTTGGGTGACAGGTCTTTTATGGGCGACCAGTACAGTGGTATTGGATTTCAGTGACTATGCCCTTGGCCAGATAGGTGATTTAAAAAAACTGCCACCATCACCACCACACACGCGCGCATTACACTAACCTGCCAAACACAGTAATTAATGGCTTCTTTAGTTCACAAAAGTTGTTTGAAACATGCACGTGACAGTGGAAAGATCCTAATTAGGTAATCTTAAAATAGAAGAGGCAATGTTGGCACAAGCAGCAAATGCCATCACACCTGTACTGAGATCACCCCCACAAACTTAGGGTGACCGTAAACACCCACTATATACCAGATCCATCTGTGTGTGTGTGTGTGTGTGTGTGTTTGTGTGTTTACCCTGTCTCTGCTCTCTTAGGTCCTCCAAAAACTAATTGTAGTTTCTTTCTCCCTCTTCCTCTCTGAGTGACAGCGAGGATTTCGCCTCGCCTGGAGCGACGTCACACTAAGGTGGAAGAAGACGAGCTCATTTTTCCTGCCTTTATCATCCAAAGAAAACACACTGAGCGCGCGGCAGAGACGCCACTACCTGCAGCCGGTGGGCACCGTCAATGATTCCAGCCGCTCCATCAGTCCATTGCGCGTTGCAACTATCGCCTATTATTTAAAGAAGAACAGTGAGCAATCCTCTTTCTCTTAATCGCAGTCTTTCTTATGATCTAATTGCGCGTCAACTTCTCTGAGTGACGAAACTCTGGGACTCAATAGGAGCTTTCACGCGGCAGTCCGATAGAAATTTCGCCGCTTTCTTGGGTATTCTCTTCCCACTTTGAAACGTTTTGAAAGCATGTAAGAGAGCAGAACAATGAAGTGGTTAACCACACCTTTGAAAGCGGACATCTCTTCAGTAGCCACTTGACCAACTTCGTTGCGCATTAAGATGCGCCCAACAGAAGAGGAGTGGAACTTTTGCGCTCGTTGACAGACGCTCAGCAGTGAGCTTTTCATGAGTTCGTGCCGTCATAAAAAGAGAAAAAAGGACATCTTATGTATTTAAGTCATAATTACAGTCGGTGTTGGCTGGGCTCATCATTTTAAAGTTTGCTGGGGGAAACGCATTGAGGATTTGATCAACATGACGGTCCGGCTGTCGCGGATCCAACTGGCCCTCTTCTTTATCTTGCTCTGTCCAGTCAATATCATCGGACTCTGGTGGTAAGTTTCCACGTGCTGTTCAACTGTTTTTGTGTAGAACTTCATAGTGAAACAGGGGCTTGGTTTTGTGGTATGTTTAAATTGTGAGCACTTTGGGGCGTAATCTTTGTGTTTTGTTTATTTTTTAAGAAAATTGCACCCATCCACATTATTTAACATTGCCTATAATTAGTTTATTCTTACCTAGTAATGGAGGTTTTCTTGACTTGATGACATTTTAAATAAAAAAATAAGTAAGATGCAAAGAACACCCAGAATAATTAAGAAAACATATCTTGAATTATAATCCCTTAGGTTAGTTTTTGTTTGGCCAAACTCACGTTAAACCCGTTACCCAAGCCTTCTTCTTACACATGTATAATTACTCAGTGATTATTACTGAAATAAACCTACATAATGCAAAGTTATGAACATAGCTGCATCTTTGGAGTTAAGAGAATAACAGCGGGTTAGAGTAAAAAGACAGAAACATGGAGGTGAGAGGTGTGTGCTCTTTATTCCCTATGTGGTGAGAGGACAGGGAGATTGGTGGAGGTGGTGTTGATGGTGTTTGTGTGTCTGTGGAAGGAGTTCAGGGTGAGGAATGTCAGGTGGCCCTCTAGGCGCAGAGGATATGTCATCATAAAACAATCCATATAGGCTCAGCTCCAGAAGGTGTGTGACAGTTCAACAGACAGACAGACATGTGCAGCAGATGAGCTGATAACATATTTTCTTTTCACTCAGGTTTCCGTGCTTCTGTCTGTGAAATGCTTTCATTGACATCTGCGTTTCTCTGTGCAGAGCAAAATCCTATTTCTATCATTTACTCCCGAATGCATGCACACACACTTCTGCTGTGTTTGAAAGTGAAGCTTTGTGGTTTTGTTCTATTGAATCCTCCCACAGCTCATTCACAGCGCAGTCAAGGTCAATGTGGGATGTAGTGTCAGAAAGGCTCTGCAAGTCTTCTATGACTGGCAAATGGCTGTCCTTAATGCAGACATTTTTCTGTCACTTACTTCAAATGTGATGCAAAAGTAGGTAAAATGCAAAGATTAATAGACGCAATCCAATAAAAAGAACCATTGGTAGAAGTAATTAGTGTTTAGCCTGAGGACTCTTCTGGCCCGGGCTACTGAAGGAGTTAACTGAAGGAATATGAAGGACTGAAGGGATATTTAAGGAGCTGGAAGCAGCACGAGGAGCACTCAGCAAGAAGTTAAGACTTCCACATCATGATTCTTCTAAATGAAGCTTGTGTTGAGAGAAATCTGAATTAGTACCTGAACCAATGTCCACAAAACCTCCAGGATTACAGCAACATGTGTCAGTATACATGGATCCACGTAGCCAAACATAGCTATTTCACAAATAAATAATAAGAACCGTGCAGGGTAGCCACTTCTTTCCATAATGGATGCAGGGATGCAGCTTCTGACTCACTGTATGAGGATGTTGTTCAGTGTCTCACAGCCCGATCACTTGGATTTTAATGGTCTCACGACATCATTCATGACATCAGTGTTCTCTGTTGATTTGGCCACAAAATCTATCAAGGACTAAAGAGGCAACTTTAGGAGGAGTTGGTTTTCCTGTTTTTGTGCTAAACAGCCTTAACTGACATACATCACCCTTTTTTCTTTTTATCTTTTTTAATATCAACCAATATCACACTATGGATTGTGACTTAATCAATTTGGAAGGTATTAACAAACACAACCTACTGGTTAATGATTGACTTGTAAGACTGTTTATAAAATAACTGCATAGAAGGAGGCAAGCTTATTGAATTGTCATGAAAGGGTATTTTATTTAAATTAAAGAGACATTTTGTAGGAAGATTGTGGATTTTTTTTCCAGCTTTCATGTCTACATTTCACAAAGAAATAAACCCTTATAACTGAGTCACTCCAACCAAAGCTGAACTGCATAATGGCAGCAACAGCAGAAAGACGTAGCACTCTTTTACACAGTTCATCTTTTTGCAATATCTGCCATAACTTTAATACATTCACTTGCAGTAGTATACCTCCTTCAGCTTAGCTATGAGGTGTAATTGATTACGTAACTGATTAGGTTTGCACATTAACAATTACATTGACATAAATGGGTGTTAAAATAGCATTGGTTAGCCATAAAAAGGACTTGTTTAGAGTTATGTGAAGCCATTTTTAAGCTACTTCATCAATTTGGTGCAGTTAGAGCTGCCAGCTGATCTGGTTTAGTCAAGCCAATCCTGCAGTATGCTGGACAACACCTGAAGCAAAATCAAAATGCCACAAACGGCCTCCTGTGGATGGAAAATCTACTGAATTCTTGTTGCACTACAGCGTAAAACTAAGTGAGCATAAGTGCTCACTTAGTCTTATGTTTAGGAATTGGGACATTTACTGTATTTGTAACGAAGCTGTTGTGAATTAAGGGAATCAACACTAAAGAATCAGCTACTTCCTTTTTATCCCCACTGACATAAATTGTCATCTTCTTTCACTCACTCGTTTGCTGGCTCACTTACACACTCACTCACACACACACACAGCGACTGACTGTGATGCTGCCCGGGATGAAGCCACACCTGCGGGTTGGTCTCCAGTCTGCCAGGACAATGATTTTCTCTGTTGAAAGATGCTGGACATACCATCATACATCGCTCTTTCTCCGTCTCATGCTCATTCCTTTTGAATGTCTCTATCTCTGTTTGTCTTTTGAAGCAAAATGACTATCGTATGGATAGGTTGTCGCTGAAGGAAAAGAGAGAGCTGCAATGAGAGACGCAGAGTGAGAGATATGAAATGCTGGGAGATAGCTGCCCTTTCAGAGCCTCCGCTGATTAAAGCACTCTAATCATTTGGCCTGAGAGCAGAGAGCACAGCTCAGAGGAGTGAGGAATGTCTTTGCTCTCTTATACTAATTTTGACTGCAGTGCTTTAGCAGGGCCAACTTTGTTAAATATGGGCATCTGTCACAGCTGTGGTTTGGCAGTCAGCCTACCTGGAACATAGCACAGTACCACAGGTGTACACATACACTGTATTTGTGTCTGTTGACCTTCTTCGTTGTCTGTCCACTCGTTTGGTCATATGCTGCTCTTATGAGGGATATGTGCTGTATACATACACATTTACACCCAAGCACAGAGAGCACAGTCAATCACTGCAAGAGAGCTTCATTGTAACAGATCTTATCTCATCCACTTTGGTCCTGCTCTGAAAAGCTAAATGTCTAATCAGGACCAGGGAGATGAGTAGAGATAAATGGCGATGCGGGTTTGGCAATGTGTTCAGTAGAGAACTGACATTGAATTGTTTATGTATGTGTGAATTGGGTTGTGTGTGTCTATGCTTTGAAATGTGCATGGGAGCTTTTGTGTATAGACATGCATACCAACAGTGTGTGTCGAGGATACACAAGGAAGAGGGGCAGAATTTTTAGAGAATTTTAATGATATTTATATGGCAAGAAGAGTGTGTTAAGGACTTTATATATAAAGATTTACTAATGTTCAGGTATTCTGAGTCTGACCTGAACTTACAGTATACATCACCCTGCGTCTTGTTTGATTTGAGCCAATGTACGGTGACCCTGTAGATGATGGATGGATTGATGTTTGGTTAAAACTGAAATTCTTTACCTGCCGTTTTACATGAAAGTTAACAGATGCTGATGTTTGTTTCAGAGCTGGATTTTCTAAGCTGTTAACACGTCTCACATCTGCAAACAGAAGTAAATGTTATATATCCCATTTGTAGTATGAATCTGAAATGCACCTTGTGCCTTGTCCACGATGCAATGGTTAAGGAGAGGAGCATTTTGTCTTTTAACAACACTAAATATAGGACCTGGAACAGTAAAGTTTAAATGTACATATGAAGCGGCCGTACTTAACTGTGAACTCGTCACGTACCGGGCCAAAAGATGAAAAGATGACATTTACTTTTTTTATTTAGTTTTTTCAGACACATTAATTTTGATTAGATTTACAATAGCACCTCATATGAAGGCAGACACCAGTCTCTACTTCATTGAACAGTGAACAGACTTTATTTTGAATTCCCGTTGATATTAGTCTGACTATGAGATTTACTATGCCCTATTTTAATCCCTCTATAAGAAATGTGGACTGGATCACACAAACATTTTATCTCTTACCTGTGTGTCCATATCTGAGGTAACTGAAAGTCTATTCAGTTATTTGGGAATGGAAAATTTCACCACTTTTAGTTCTCATTTGGGAAAATTGGCTAATGGCATGTTGCTAGCATTGTCTTTGCCATTTAGCTACCAGTGTTCACTGACTGTAGAACACACATTGACAAAGTTTTCAGCAATGGGGTGACTTTGGGTTGCATTTTACACTAAAGTACACAATGATATATGGATGCAATACAACTCCGTTCAACACGCTGTTCATGAATATGCAGCAAGAGACTATTTATAAACATACATTTTTTTCAGTGTTGTGCTTAACATTTATCTCGATGTGACTTTTAACTTAGGCTCAATAAAATCCATCAAGCCTTCAACAAAACTGATAGGAACCATTTCTTTAGCTATCATCTTTGAGATGAGGTACACTGCAAGTATTTCCTATTTAATATTTAACTTACTTTGGTTTGAGACAAAGCTAGCCATTAGCTGCTGATTTGCAGAACTTCTGTCGGATGCCTCTCTTTGCAAGTAACTGGGTATAGCTGTTGTACCTGCCAGTTTGCACTGGACCTCATATTTGTTTTTTTGTTTTCCATAAAGAGCTTTTTGGTGACTTTGGCTCTGCATGTTTCTTAAAATGATACTCTATGTGTATCGGCTCTTACAATACAATAGTAGTGAAGCATTCTTCTGTTGCTCATTTCTTAGATTGTACTGAACAGCTGTGTAAATTCACACCACCTTATGGTGGAAGTATTGCATTACTACTAAGAGGTGGCGGAAACAAGACAGTCCCATATCGAGATAATAGTCACATCTACTAATGGAGTTCTAACAATAAATGCGTTTGAAACACATCAGGTTTTCTCTTGAAATATAAGCACAATATCAGGTGTGCTGGGTCTTTGAGCTTAAGCTGTTTTTGATTATGTCAAATTGAACAAATACCATAAATCTGTCTAAAAATGTTGTAATTTCTCATTTTGAGCTGCAGCCAGTACACCTTTGTAATCCCACATTTGCACTGTTCAAGTCTTTGAACAAAGATTTCTAAGTAGGTCCTAGTTAACTTCTGAAAATCATTCCAATGTTGCATAATAAGAAAGAGTCATAAGGAAATAATAGTTTAGCGGTGCGTATCTATCTGATACACATTTAGTTTGGTGTAACTGAATAATAAAGGTTACTTTACTCAGTCTCGCTTGCCTGTGTTCCATAAAGCTGCTGCTTACATTGTAACTTAGAAAATCAGCAGTCCGTAGGTAGCGTTGAGCTCATCCATGCACCTTTTTAACCTTTTGTATTGGTCTGAATATTTCTATGGTCTGAGTCTGATGTGTATCTTTTGGCTGCCGATGCTGTTGGGTGTGCCACTGTTGTTAAAACAGAACAAATGTTTTTCTCCTGTGAAATTGCTTTCTCTTGCTGCTCTCCTGCCGATCACGCTGAACTGTTTCTGCTGGTGGCTGCACTGAAATAATGAGTGGTGAAACATGGTTTTGTGAGACATTTAATTATTCTCAGCCTTGTTTTACATCGGCAACAACATGATCAAACATGCCTTGCATGTCAGACTGAGAGCAACAGTTGTTTATGGGAACTCTGAATGTATTGCTCTTTTTGTTTATGCTATGGGATATTTAAACATTAAGCATATTTGCAAATGTCTTTACTTATATTTTTGCATGTCATTTCAAGTCTTTGCCATCTCACCATAAACATGTTTAGCAATTTCTCCATATGCTGTCGCCTCTGTCTTCCTTTGACCTTTTTTATTCTTGCATTTAAGACCAGTGCCTGCTGTGACTATCTTCATCTATGCTGTGAGATATTAACTAAATATTGTGGATCTCTTGGAGCACAAACATTTAATCCCTTTCTGATTCCTACTAGGACCCTTAAAATACTTATTAAGGTGCCTTTTTATGACTCCATATCTGCATTTGAAACATCAGTTCCTCTCTTATTCCACTGTCATATTGAAAAACCTTTATCTTTTAATATTGTCTTAAATATATATATTTTTTAAGCAATTCAGCATGAATTATATATCCTCAAACAAAGCACAATAAACTATTGCAGACTAATGGTTAAGATCTTGAGGGACAATCAGGGAAGTCATTGTGGTTGTAGTACTGGAGGCCTCGTTATCAAGACCTTTGATTTGAGAGCTTTTGATTATTTGTCTGTTTTTGTCTCTGATAGTTATGCTGTTCTCTCTCTGTCTGGTCTTTATCATGGCAAAGAACTGTCCATGCAAGGCAGTGTTTCCTCAAAGCCTTTGATACTATCAGTGGCTGAGCATCCTGCTTGAGTTATCTGTACAGGAGCTGTATCACAAATGGCAAACTGAAGAAGAGTGGCACTTTGCATGAGAGCATCTGATTACTGCCTAACTTTGATGTTCTGACATTGCATGTGAGCGTTTTATCATGTCTGCACTGTAAAAAATGCACCTGGTTTAGGAAGCTGTCCATGTACATGTTCATGCAAAATGTGTAAAATCTTATTCTGCGTGGGAAATGTGTACGTATACGGACTTGAGGCTTTTTAGTGCGGTTTTTTTAACATTGATATGGTAGCTGGAGGACAGGAAAGCCGAAAGGATTATCAATTTGAATAGTTGATATTTACAGGTGTGCTATATAGAATTTAAGTCTTTTAAATTTGTAAAGAGAAAAGAAATGTACAGAAAAAGACTTTGATGTAATTTAATCGACATCATCAAATAAAAAAATATATTTTTAAATTCAGGTTTAGGATAAACAAAATACTTTTTAATTGTTAAGCATCTTTCTGGAAAAGCTGTGAATACTGTGAATCTAGCTTCTTTTGCAATTCCCAAAGGAAAAAAAAAAAGAAGTTATGAGGAATAAAGTAAAACAGGCAATAAAGCAGTAAATCAGATAAATGAAATGTAATGTACTGATTGTTTCATAATACTCATTAATTTGTGAATCTGATCTGGTCACTGTCTAGTCTTTCAGTCCAGACTGTTCATATTTATTATGTAATGCTTCTATAGGCATTGTGATGCATTTAATGTTTTAAATAATAAAAGTTTTCAGATATATCAAGCCTATTTTCAAAGGATTAAAGCAGTAATGAGAATACTAAAATAAATCTCAGTATCCAGTTTCATAAAGCCCTGTTCACGTTATTGATAATAGAAGTGTGCAATAGGAACACAATTTGATCTGATTTGATTTTGATGTAGGGCTCTATGATTAGATTAATAAACAGTTATCAGGATTTTTTTTCCAAATTGAAGTTTTTTCACCTCATGGCAACCTTTATACTTTTTAAACCATTTTAAATCAAGCAGCCAAACTGTTGTATCTACACTATCTTTTATTTATGTGGAACCATAAATACATCAAGCACTTTTTTCACACTGTCACCCAACGTCTACCTGGAATCTTCAGGGAAAAAATGTATTAGCAATGGTTTGAAACAACAACTTCCTCTAACCTGGGCTGGGAAGGAAATCGCTTTCACACGTTTGTACGTGTTACTATTCAATTTTGTGTACGCTTTAAACAACTTACACATATAGTAAGTTTGGTCCAGATCTTGTATGTTTTCATATCTATGAAAACAAAAACGTTTCCAAATGCTAATCTTAAAACCCAATGAGTAAATCTTGCTGTGTATCAGTAGCGGCAACGCTAACTGCTAGCTTCCTGGTATCTCAGTTGTTAACTGTTTTCCATCTGGACACTTTAGACAAGGACTGCACAAGTCTGGTAATTAAATGACATGTGGATGAGGGATTCTGCCAGTTAGATGTGCTGGATGTGCTGCATCTAAAAGCTGCAGAATAGGAGATCTCGAGGACCAGACTCAGACACGGCTGCTTTATGGGGTCTGGTTGGCAGTATCTACTTGATTCATTTAATTTATAAAAAAAATAATAGTTTCTGAACATTTATGAATTGTAATTGAATTGGTTCATGTTACATCAAGATAAATCTAATAAATAGTCGGCCCACCCCGGTTGATCTGTCGGGCTAACTGCATTCATTGAGTTTATTAATTTCAGATCAGATAGTATATCAGATAGTAGATTACTAAACACAACTAAATATGAAAAATATATACATATCCTGCATAGCATACCTAGTGCAGCTCTTGTCAATTTTCAGTGTTTTACAAACACTTCTTTATTTGCCTGTTTTCCTTTGCACATGGAAAATGACCAAATAACTGTTCCCATATACTGCACCTTATAGGGACGTACACTTTAGTGTTTTCTTCTCCAAACAAGGACAAGAATGCTTGGCACTTTCAGTATCTTTATCCTATCATCCGATTTATGCACCCCATTTTTGGTTATATCTCCAGCAATGTGCATTTCCACCTGAGTTCACCCCATTTCCACCTTACCGTTTCCCTCATCACACCCCATTTCTAAACTTCTAAGGCAGTCTAATGCACATTATCCGGCCTTTAGAAAAAAATTTAGAGATCAATGTAACCTACCATGTCAAAAAGTATTGTTTTGATGTGCCAGAATTCCTAAATAATAAGTTACTTTGATGGCTGTCTTCATTGCTTAAGTCTAAAATTACTTCATGCTTGAGTTCATCAAAAAGCAGTTATGTAATTAAACTTGAACAGTGTGGTAACCAGAGCTGTTCCCAGTAGCGCATTACAACTCAAATTTATCTGCTCAGACTGAAGAAGACATGTGGAAGTGTGTTGTGTTTATGGCTTCTTGTGTGATGAGGATAATTTAACAGTGAATAGAAGGAAAACAAAGAATGCTGCATATTTAAAGCTCAAAATTTAAACAACCCAGAAAGTGTTGGTGCCTATTTTTTATTTAGAAAGCATGAACATCTCATCTTATCAGCTCTCATCACATTTAGGCTGATTGGTTGAATAAATAGGCTTTTGGGAAGTAGCTGAGACTGAAATTAAAAAAAGGCACGTGAAAAAATCCTGCTTCCACTATACAAATGTAATTTTTCTGGACAGTAAGATCAGTGGAGTCAGGCTTTAATTGTGGTAGTTGCAGGGGTTGATTCGTAAATGCTCAATGATCCTTCAGCTATCTTATTTTGCTTGGCTTCAGAGTTACAAAAACTACCATTTATATCCTTTTGCACTGTTTCTCTTCTAGGTATTTGCTCAAAAATAGCACATAAGAACTGGGGACTCCCCAAATTCTGTGCACATCCACATCAAATAAACTGCTGCTTGTTGGACTGATAATGGATGATTGGAAGATTGAAACATCCTGCCAAGGCCTATCACGATCTGTTATATCATTACATTGGAAAAGGTGTTTGATGTGAGGCAGTGTGAAGTAATGTGAGAAATCACATGTCGCTCCCCTGTTAGTGTGCCGCTTTTTCAGCAGAGTACAAATGGATAAAAATAGAAGACGGACGAGGAAATAAGTAATACAGAAACAATTACTGAAATTGTTTTGATCAATGTCCAGCACATTTTAAAGATAACACATCTGTTATTTTGTGTAGTGTAAAAGAAACTTGCCTATTTGCTAAAGCCAATACTTAACGCTTAACTCTTCTGTCAGTGTTTTTTCATCTCTTTCACCAGTCCACTTTGCAGTGTTTTCCTTTGTGTTAACAGAGATTATAAGAAATGTTTCCTCACTTTGTCAAAGCCCTCTCACCATCCCAGTTTTCCCCCAGTCCTGCCTCTTTTTCTCTCTGACAGTGACACAGGACTCGATCCAATGCATTCACCACTTTTACAACTCTACACCTCCCATTATAAAAACCAGACTGGCTTTTGTAATCTGCTGACAGAGCTGGCTTCCCAACACTGCCCCTGGCACACATAAACACAGACACACAGAGAGGACCAAACAAGTCAGCTCTCTTCCTTGAATCCATAAAAAATCCAATCACACTGCATTGAAAATACACTCGCATGCATGGAGATTCATTTTATTCTCCCCGTCTCTGTAAAGTCTCTTTCTGTTTCTCAAACAAGCTCTCCCTGATGGTTAGATAATAAGTGGTTTTAAAGAGGGAGTGTGTGTGTTAAGTATTGTAACTCTACCTGCTAATTAACACCTACAGACTGTCTGGATGTCTTAATCGTCTGTGTGACAACAACGCCAACACACGTAGTAATCGGCTTTAACACACACTGCAACCACACAGATACCTGTAATTGAAGCAATGCATTGTTTCCATAGCAAAGTATTTAATACACTAAATAATCATTGATATAATTTGGTCCTGTGGGTGTCCCCGATGTACGCAGACACATATCAGTGTGTGTTTAGTTTTAGATTTAGCTTATATGTGTATGTGCTTGTAAATTTGTCAACACATAATTTTCTTTTACTTTAACATCTTGGTTGCTGGTCTACATGCTATCATGGTGGGCTATGCAGGATAATAATGTAAAATAACTATAAACCATGCTGTCTAAGGCTACGTTCACACCGCGAGCCGAAGTGACTCAAATCCGATTTTTTTGCCCTAAGCGACATGAATCGGATA
>JBAMHV010000013.1:19527383-19541833 GCA_037177535.1 Pseudomugil gertrudae
CATTGCATTCTGTCCGATAAATAGTGGGCGAACCATCCCACTGCTTGAGATGACAGACCAATTTCCAGCAGTCTACTCTTCAAGATGGAATAATCTACAGTGTCAAAGGCCTTAGAGAGGTCAACAAAAAGGGCCGTACAGAATTTTTTTTTATCCAATGATTCAATTATGTCGTTAGTGACTTTTAAGGAGGCTGTGATGGTACTATGTTGTTTCCTGAAACCGGACTGATAAAAAGAGAGAATATTGTTTGTTTGGAGAAAATCCTTCAACTGATCATTTATTAACCTTTCAAGAATCTTAGACAGAATACACAACTTTGAAATTGGTCTGTAATTATTCAAACAGGAAGGATCCCCCCCTTTTAGGAGAGGAAGGACATGAGCAACCTTCCACACCCTAGGAATGCAGTTAGTAGTGATGGAGAGATTAAAAATACAATGAACAGGTTTAGCAATGACATCGGCTGCTAATTTTAAAAAATAAGGTTCTAGACGATCTGGGCCTGCGGATTTAGTAGTATCCAGGGAAAGAAGAGCTCTATGGACTTCTTCTACTGTGAACAGTCTGAAGCCAAAAGACTTATAAGTAGGCACAAGACCAGCGTCAAGAGCGCGAGGTAATAAGTTAGAAGCTGGTGAAACAATTTGAGGAGAACTGGAGAATAATGAGCCAGAGGCAACAAAGTGCTTGTTAAAACAGTCAAGCATATGAGCTCTATTATAAACAGAGATGTTATCATAAACAATAGAGGATGGGAGTTCACTGTAATTTTCATCAGGTGAGATGGTTTTAATCACCTTCCAAAATTTTTTGGGATCATTTAAATTTTTCATTGTTGCTGAGAGATAAAAGTCAGATTTAGCCTTTTTTATAAGAAAGGTAAAGCGATTTCTTAGTTTCCTGAAGGCAAGCCAGTCAGTCTCGGACCCTGAATGTCTAGCCGAAGCCCAAGCAAGATTTCTCTTCCGCAAAAGGTCAGACAAAACAAAGCAAATTAAAAAGTAACTAAAAATGGATAAAATCATGATTTTTCTAAAATAAGACATCATCACTTGCAGTTCTTTTCTTCACAAAACACTAAAAAGTTGAGGAGATGCCTTTGTCCTTTTTGCCTTGTTGAGCACAGATTTGGTCACTCTTGCCATGTTTTTCTTAAAATGATAAATGTGTATCAGTTTGAGTATATTTCTTCCAATAATATCCCCCTTGTTTTGAAAAACATTATACGTTTTATTTGAGCTGTAATAAGGACACAGCATTAGAATCGCTGTATGTTGTATGTCATACACAGATACGGTACCAGTTTGGAGACGCTTTCTCATTAAACTTAAGTGTCACCATTTTGTAACTGGTAACTGGTAACAGTTTGTATAAACTTCATGTTTATACAGATGATGTCCTGTCATTGACCAAATTCTGAATTAAGTCCAATCCCACAAAAACATAAACAAGATAAAAATCTCCACTTAAACAATAATTGAGGTGAAATGTTGTGAAATGTCAAATAGCTTACTCTGCACTTTCCTACACGATACACAAGCATACTAACATACACATTTGTCTGCACTGGAAACATCTCATGATTTCATGTACAGCTGGTATTGATATCAAGGCATGCTGGAGTGCGTGGGTTTTGTCACAGGCCACCCATTCTTTATATGCCTGTTCTCATTCCTAATGAATCCCATTCACGGAATCATGCGATATGCAGTTGGCAGTGTTGATGGTGGTGACTGCACCTCACTGCCTTTCAGCTCTTAGAAATGAAAGTCACTCACATTCTCTCACTCGCGAGACAATGGGTGGATAGAATTTCTCCAGCTGGAATTCTAACACATTTTTGTGATGTATACTCTACAAAAGACATTAATGGGTCTCTAGTCCATTGCAGGGCTAAGACAGACAGAAAAAAAAGTATGCTCACACTCACACCTAGTGAAAGTCGAGAGTGACAAGTTAATCTAGCATGCAGGTCTTTTGATGATTGGAGGAAGCCAAAGAACACAAGGAGAATCTATGCATACATGGGGAGAACATGCAAACTCCACACAGAGACTGTTTCAATACCCACTTCCAGCGGAGGCTCAAACCCCCTCCTTGTTGTGCTCATTCCATATCTTCTATGTCACATTACTGTGGTAGCCTATCAGATTTCAACATGTCATGCTGCTAGTCTTAGAGATGACAATTTTGCATTTAGTTCTTACACATTATGTTTTATTACATATATTTATATGTTATATTTTATTGAAGAAATTCAAACAACTTAATATTATTTTGTAGTGTAATTATTTTATTATTTCTTTTTTTGGTTCTTCGTGTCTCTGTGTTGGCCTGTGATGAACTGGCAACCTGTCCAGGGCATACCTTGCCTTTCATCTGCTAATAGCTGGGATATGCACCAGCCCCTCTAATTAAGTATTATTAAGAATAATTAGGACACATTATGGTATCACCTATTCCTGTTGTCAAAGTTTAACTAGTACTATGACTAAATACTTGCTGTAAAATATACACAATAGAACACATTTGATTAAAAACAGACCAGAATTCTCTCATTTCAGCCCGGTTATGGATGCTACTGGGTCTTTAGAATAAGTGACAGCAGTTGAGTTGATGATGTGTTGACTTGAGGATCATTATGATGTCAAAGCCACAGGGGAAAGACATACAATAAATTTGCAGTTGTGGTTGGACATTCCTTCAGCCAAGGAGTGCTAAGCTGTGCACCCAAAATAAACCAGCAGCTGTGGTGTGTTCAAAAGTGCGAGTGTTTGTGTGTGTAGATTACAATGAAACAGCTGTTCTTTCAGCACTGCATATCCAGTGTTTGTGGTGGTACTGTAGCTATGTACCAGGACCAAGAGGAAAGTGTATTTATTACATTCTGTGAAGCTGAGATGTTGCCCCATCAAATGACCAGATGATTTAATGGTTGTTTATTAGCATCTTTCAAAAGTTTAACTTAAGTATTAGCTTTAAAATGTGAATGCCTGTGTTGCACTGTGAGAGCTAGCACAAACTATTTCAGGTTAATGTATGTGTTAACTACTGCCTTAATAAAGTTTTCTTTCATTCCATTACATACTACGATCTGGCATATCAGCTTGACCTGTTAGCTTATTAGCTTGCTAAGCAGCTTGTTTGTAAGCCAGAACAATTAACCCAGCTCTGTTCTGGCTAAATGCTATGTTTAAATCTGTCTCCATATCAACTTGTAGTCCTTTCATCTGAATATTTTCCATTACACAGTATGTGAAAATCTTCCTCTCTGTTTTTCTAATTCACTTCTTCGGTTTTGAATGCTAAATTATGTAAACTTCTCAAATGGATTTCTCTCAGTGTCATCAAAGTGAAATTACTCTCTCTTCTTGTATTTGGTCACATCGTGTGTGTTGTCCTGCTTGCCGCAGATATACGAGAGACGGCATTTGTCTATGCCGTCACAGCAGCTGGTGTAACGCATGCTGTGACCCAGGCCTGCAGCATGGGGGACCTCCTGCAGTGTGGCTGTGAAGCAACGAGAAACAGGGCTCCTCCAAGGCCGCTGTCATCCTCCACATCTGGAGACGGAGTTAAGTGGGAGTGGGGAGGCTGTGGAGATGATGTGGAATTCGGTTATGAGAAATCAAAACAGTTTATGGACGCCAGGAGAAGAAGAGGCAAAAGTGATATCAGAACACTCATTGATCTCCACAACAATGAGGCTGGCAGGCTGGTAAGACACAGTTCCACAAGTTTTTTCTGTTAATAAATTTTGCAGTACACTTTCCACCACATCAGCAAGCTTCATTTAAAAAAAAGTAACACAGTAGAGGTGTTGCTTGCTCTGTGGAATGTTCCTTCATTCCATGAACATGCAACAGAGAAAGACATCGCCCCTAGCCATATTTGTGCAGTGCTGTAAGTTGATATTCTAACAAGAATCAGGTTTCTTAAACAAAAAAACAAGAACGTGCCATACATTTTGTTTACAAGCCTCCAAGGCATGTAGCTTCTAACATCTCCACTGTCCTTGCAGGAGTTTTAACTTCTCTGTTGTCTGCATTAGCACAAAATTATTGAAAAAGTGGTAATAATGCTGAAGAATAATCTTTCATGTCTCATTAGTTTTATTTCTTTTCCTTTTTTTTCTTTTGTTCTGTTGGTGTCAGTGTGTCACTGTCCACTTGCAGAAATATTGCACAAGAACAAGATAGTTATTCAGTTTGTTTGCGATAAGGTCAAACTAAGGTAGAGAGGAACAGAAGGGAGGGTTTTTGGGATGTAGTCCAATTGTAGCATTAGTGACAAACCATTTAGACATCAGTTAAAAAAAAAAAGAACACACACATTCCCAGACGTTGAGAAATAAACTTGTTGTGATGTGTTTAGGTTTCTGTTTGTGTGCATGCATGCATGCGTGCTTGTACACAGTCTTTGTATATGTATGTGTGTAAATGGACAGGTGTGCGTGGGCCTGTGTGTGTGTGTGTGTGTGTGTGTGTAAGATTGGGTTAATTATGTGCAGTATAAGTGAATGATCTGTTGTCAAGGCTTGTTAGATGTAGGAAGGCCAGAGGCAACGCGGATGGAGAAGGGGGGGTAAAATTCTTTCAGAATAGCGTCTGCTTTTATCTCACCTATCTATCAGTGTTTGTGTGTGTACCCGTGTGTGTGTGTGCATGATGTGGTGGCTTTGTCTGTGATATATAGAGAACACAATAATAAATTTTTCTTTAGTGAACTTATCATTTGTCAAAAGCCTCACTTCAGGGTAAAAGTTAAATGTTCTTTGTTTCTTTCTTCTGTTTGATCATCCTTCTCTCTTTCTGTTTTTTTTTTCTTCACCTGTTTGCCCTCCCTAACCTCTCTATTCCCCTCATCCTACACTCCCCTCCTTTCTACACTTTCCCCTGCTAGGCAGTGAAACTCTACATGCGGACTGAATGCAAGTGCCACGGACTGTCGGGCTCGTGCACCTTGCGCACGTGCTGGAAAAAAATGCCTCATTTCCGTGAGGTGGGCGACCGCCTGCTGGAGCGTTTCAACGGCGCATCTAAAGTGATGGGTGGTAACGATGGGAAGACCCTGATCCCCGTTGGTCACAATATTAAGCCACCGGATAAGCAAGATCTGATCTACTCAGATGAGTCTCCAGATTTTTGCCTCGCAAATCGAAAAACTGGTTCACTGGGAACGCGGGGACGCACGTGCAACAGCACAGCCATGGACATCAGCGGCTGTGATTTGTTGTGCTGTGAGCGAGGCTATCGGGAGGAAACGGTGGTGTTTGAGGAGAACTGCTTGTGTCGTTTCCATTGGTGTTGTGTTGTCCAGTGCAAGAAGTGCTTTGTGCAGAAGCAGCTGAGTCTGTGTTACTGATGGACTGAACCAAACAAGTAGTCAAATTACTTTAATTTTAACTACTTTTGTTACTATTTAGGTTCTTGGTTTAGTCTCAGTGGTGTGAACGAAGGACGTGATTTAGATTTTCATGGTGATACTTTTTTGTTTTGTTTTACAGTCAGTTTTTACCCCCAAAACTTTCATTTTAAACAACATTGTTTGATTCTTATGAGCTTCTCCAAACTACCTATTTTCTCTTTCTTATTTTTTGACAAAGGACCAAAGAATGTTCAGTTATATTAAATAAGAGGACCTATACATGGATAATATAGTTTTTACAGGCTGGCACAGTTTGTGTCTCCTCTTTCAACAGGTGTCTTTGAACCAAAGAGCTTTACATATACTTATGATTTCTTCAAATTTAACAAATTACATGAACTGACAACAACAAATGCTCTTTTAATATTGTGTTTCTGTTTTGGTTACTGCACCATAACCATTTAAAAAAATGGATACAAAGTATAAAAAGATGTTGGTACTACTGTGTCACACACCTAAAAGAAAATCCTGTGACATTGTTACATGTGAAGAACGGTGGCAACACCGTTCTTCACATGTGTAGCCTGTCAGCTAATGTCTTTATTCAGGTAAAGATTTGATGACAAGGCTTATTTCCATCCTTCCAGGACGCACTTTGGATAGAGCCGCTGCTGTGGATTTCTTCAGTAATTGTCAATAAAAACATCTGGCATTGGCTGTTTCCTCGTAACAAAAAGGAAAAGCTGTATTTCCTGACATGTTTTATATAAAAAATGTCTTTTTTCTTTCTTTTTCTAAATCTATTATGATATACAGGGCTGAGATAATAATGCACTTTGGATGTTAGTTTTAATTTGATACTGTAAGTGCATACTTGTGAGGGTGTGTGTTTATGTGTGTTAGAGTGTATGCATGACTGCGTGTTTGTGCAGGTTGGCCAGTTGTCACCATTCCCTCAGTGGACAGTAGTTTGTATCTGTAAGTTGCTGTCTGTCATTTATTCTGGTTATTGAAAGACCTTGACTCATTTCAGAGAAAGTATGTTCCCCACAAATCTGTTAACTCATCTCATTTACACTTCAGTTTTATTATCCAGCAATGCACAAGAAGTATACTGAACTATGTAACTACAGCGGTTCAATTTGTTCTGTAAATGTTTTTTTTTTGTGTGTTTCAGCAAGTGTTTAACTGTTTCTTTTTTAAGAACTATTAGTCTGTTCTGTGTGATCCTTCAGTTAGTGGTGTATCATGACTCATAGTCTATCTGGAAGTCACCGTATAGCGCTTTATTATCTGCTGTATGATGGTATTTAGTGGGGCAAATATCAAATGAACAACTTTGGTACTGACATCTTTGACACTGTTCATCCACTTTTGTCATAAAAAACCTCAAATATTTGCACAGAAAAAGATCTTTACTTTTCACAGTTAAGACATAAAAAAGCAGAGAAAACAATCAGATAAACAATTGACAATTAAACCATCGCTGGTTATTTTTTCTCTTAATTTGAGTTTTTTTTCTTTTTCTTGAGGGGGTGGGGGGTGGGGCATTTTTTTTTAATTTGAGGGGAAAACTGACCATGGCACTAAAAGGCAAATAAAAAGGATGTAAAGACTTTTTATTGTACATAATATAAAAGTAGCAGTAGTAATAGGTTTAAACTATTTTAATGTCAGTTACCTTTTCCAGTGTGAGCTTAGCGAGCAGGTCAACAAATGTAACTCATGTATCATGTATTTAAATGCAGCTGTGCCATGTTGCTTTGGATTTTATGTCTGCTCTTTATTGTTTGATTCTGCAGAAATAATTTGGTAATTGGATGTCACTTTTCAATTCATTAAACTATCATTTTGTAAACAGTTACAGTGGCTAATGACTAAAATAGCCTCCTCAAGGGTAAGTACTGATTATCCTGTTTAGTTTTTGCCCATTGAAAATGTTTTATCCTGTGGTGCTTGAATATTCTCAGTTACTGCATAAACGTGACCTAAAACATTGCAAGATCCTCCAACAAACGCTCAAAGAACGATGGAAGTCAACTGAAACAAACAAAAAGAAGGTACATTCATTTAGTGATTTGTAGCAAAAAAATATGTTGGTGTGTTTAAGCAATTACACGGGAATCAGGTGTTGTTGCCCTCTGCAAAAGTGGTCAACAACCTCCCCCCTCATACAAACATACACACACACACACACTTCCCACCACTCTTAAAATAAGAGGGGGGAAACAATCAGTCCAGGTAAAGGTGTGCGGATATCTGTATCACAAAGGTTCTCTGGAGCTTCTGACAGTCAATCGCATGTGAACTGATAATAATATTTAAAGGAAAACACTGAAGAACAATATAACACAGCACATTAAAGAAAGTTAAAAATGTAAATCTTATCTTTCAATGGTAACCCTCACCATTTTGTTAAAAAAAAATCACAAAGACAAAAAAATATTTTCAGCAAATTTAAAGACTTACCTTCAGATAATGGAACATGCTTATTTCAGCACACCTGTATGAACCATTACCGCTGTGGAATAATGGAATAAAGATTTTCAAAAAGCCAAATGACTGTATGCTAACTTCAAATCAATCAATTTGACAATGATCGATCTGTACACCGAACTCAACAGGATGGTGGACAGAATTTTTAAAAAAGAATGAAGATGAAGATAATTATGTGTGTTTGTGAGTAATACTATAATATGCTGTAGCTTTGTTAAAGCCCCAGTATGTAAGAATTACTCGTATCTAAAAGTATGCTAATTGAATGCAAACAACCATGTAGTGCTCTCTGCTACCTTGTTGTTAAAGCACGTGATTAAATCTACTGAAGCTACAAAAATGGCAGATGTAAAAAGGTCAACTATACACTGACATTTAATTATCTTACAAGCATGCCTGCCTGTATTTGGTACCAAACTGCTGCTTATGTCATTGTTTGAAGCCCCCCACCCCCCCCGCCCTTTTGACAAGTCAGTTAAAATAAATTATGAGAGGGAAAAAACTTGGATAATACGGCTGACAGAAGTGTATGGTCGCCTGCTGGTATGTCTTCTGTGATGAGAAACAGCAAATAAACACTGTTGAAAAGAAACTTTTCAAGCGTAGGCTGACTAGCAACTAACACCGTTTTGTCCCCTTTAGGCTACCCTATTCAAAGATGGCGACGCAGCCTGGCAACCTTCTATTTGTACATCCATCCATCCATTCATTCTACCGCTTATTCCCTAAACGGGGTCGCAAGGGGGCTGGAGCCAATCCCAGTTGACATCAGGCGAGAGGCAGGGTACACCCAGGACAGGTCGCCAGTCCATCACAGGGCCAACACACAGAGACAAACCTCCACACACACTCACTATGAGCAATTTAGAGTCTCCAATCAGCCTATTCCCAAGGTGCATGTCTTTGGACTGTGGGAGGAAGCCGGATACCCACGTTAACACGGGGGAGAACACACAGAAAGGTTACTGGTTGGACCTCTCCCAGCTGAGGTTTAAACCAGCAACCTTCTTGCTGTGAGGCCAATGTGCTAACCAACTCTGCCACCGTGCAGCCCCTGTTTGTACCTATGTACACATATACAGTATGTACAGCATTTAGAAACAACTAATTTTAAAATCACATTTTAAAATGTGATTAGACTGGTAAAATACACATTCATAAAAGCAATTCAACAATGTTTTTTGCTGATAAAAAAACATAAGTTGCATACCTTTAAAGCAAATTAAAACCATTCAGTAAATATTTATCTCTATATTAATTCTGTCCAGATCCGATCCCTCCTGCACTTGTCTCGATTAAAATCTTTATTACACCCTTGTAGCGGTATTGTTTTGAGGTATTTATGCTACAGAAATGAAGAGACAAAGTGGTGGGGGATGGGATGGGGGCAGGAGGCCTGTATTAGTTTGAGCTGTACAAGTTGACACAAGTTCATATTTTCCAGGAATTTGTAGCATGGTGGTGTGCAACACTTGGGCCATAGGTTGTGTTTAATACATGGAGAGGTAGGCCAAAATGCCATGGGGCACTTCACTCCCAGTGCCCCCTGAACCGCTCCTCTTCTTTTCTCTTCTCCTCTTCTCTCCTTTTGGCTTTAACCTGTGCAGGCATTCAGTGTTGCATGGCCAAAGCCAGAGAAAATAGACAAGAGAGCAGATAGATTTATAAGAGCATTGGTATAAATATAGTTGCCTGTCGACATCTGTGTGCATGTGTCTGCATGTGGCTGTCTTTTTAGTGTGTGTGTTTGTGTCCGTTGGAGTGTGTGGCCAGGCTATAATGGGCGTATTTTTCCATGGGTCCCTATGAGAGAGAAATAGTGCCTGAGGAATGCAACATCATCCCTAATAGAGATGAGTTTTTGTCTCCACCTACGTTGACTGTTCAGCACTTATACACTCACAAGCATGGCCTTGCACACAAAGCATTAATGCATGGTTGCCACTGTAAATAGATATATAGTGAGTATAGATCAATCAGATAAATAGTCCCCTGTCATTGCTTATCAGACACAGTGGAGTCTTGGTGGTCTGATTCTTTATGAATTTTCTCTAAAATATGTCTTTACTTGCAGTAAAACAAGGAAAAGGCTACAGTGCTGATGGATGTGGTGATATTTCACAGGAATGAAAAATGAATGGGCCTCTGTGGAAATGAAGGACAAGGAAGGGAAAATAATGAGCAGAGAGGGAAAAGCTGGGGTAAACTGATGGCAAGATAGAGGAAGTAAAAGAGAAATGTGGACAAAAAACCTAGAGGGAATTTGAAACTATAATGCTCCTTCATTTGTGTGAACTCTGCTTCAATCAATCTAGCATTGAGATGTTGCTTACACAAAGGGCACATCTAGGGATCACCACTGTGTGGGGCTCCATCTGATACCGATGAGTGTAATTATGGGGAGTGTTAAACAATGTTTAACGCAAACTGTGTAATGAAGCAATCTTCCTTCTCGTACAGATGAACCATGTGCCAAAATTACAATTAATCACGCTCTAAAAACAAAGATATGCACATTTTCCTTCTCGCGAACATGCACATGCAACCCCCTGCATTGGCTCTGTGTGTGTTTGGAGACAGTGATCTTTATACGTTAATGCAGGCCCTGGAGGTGATGGCTCAGCTGCTTTGTAGGCCACCCAACTCGACTGCTAGTACTAAGAGACTTAATAATCCATTTTGTGCACAACAAAACATATTCACCTTTTAAGCACAGCTTGCCTCGGGACCCTTATAATGACATTTACTGTACTACAAAACATGTCTGGGGCATTTGACACGACTTATCTTGCACAGGATTGCTCTTGAGTGGCATGCTAAGCCAGATAAATGGCTGCACAGATGAAACCCAGGTAGAGTGGAGTCAGCTTAAAATGTACTTTAGCAGCTTAACTGCACTCCTTGAGTACTATGCTATACAGGAAAATGTGAGTGCTTTTCTTAAGAAACCTGCCATCATTGCAACACCCTGAAACAGCGCTTACTGCCTTGAGAAAGACTCATTGACCCAAATCATTGTTGTGGGTGGATAAACACTGAGATGACCTCGCAATGTATCACTTGCTCATCTCTCTCCCTCACCCTTGGCTCCCCTAAATCTCCCTACGCCCATCCCATTTCGGTCTCTTTCTCTTCCACCTCTCTGTCACATGTGCAGCATTGCTTGTGATTGTGTCATTTATCAAACTAAGACTCTCTGCCCCATGTCCTCTCCTCCTACTTCTCTGTTATCTTGACTTATGAAAACATGGCTGCCATGAGTTGGTGGGAGATTGAGTGCGCCTGGTGTCTATTGTGGCTTCTTTGGCCCAGGGTCTGTGCCTGCATGAAGACATGGCAGGCTTCTTCTTCATGAGGACAGATAATAAACACAGCTATTTCTGCAACAACAGTCTATTAAAGCCTTGATGGGAAACATACCATCAGGTTACTAAAGAGCTCATACATATGTATGGTTACATTTTGATCTGTACAAGCAGAGTCTCACATTTGCATATTCTCCCAATGGGGGTAGTGGGCAAATATGTGCAAGATAATCCTTAGCTTTGGCTTAGTAAAGCTTTTACTGCAAATAATGTATGTGTAGGTCCATTTGGTCCAACAAACAAACCATACAAAGTAAGCAGATATAAGTGGCGTTTTAAAAGTACAACCAGAAATTCAGAGGCTATTTTGTTATTTGAACACAAGATGGCGGTCTTGGAGCAGAAAGCTTTTGGATCTGGCTTATGTATCTTAAAAGAAATTCCACAGAGGGCGGATCTTTATGACCCTAATAACAATAATTTAATAGTATATCAAAACAGATTATTATTTTTAAAGATGCACAGCTAACATGAAACCAACATGCAGCTTACACTTTTAAAGCTTGTGTGAGGGTTTGTAAGCAAGTGTTGCTATAGAAATCATTGTGTTCTGCAGAAAAAATAAAGAAATTAGCATTGGTACTTTACATTTAGCAACCCATGTAATCATCCAAAAGCTCGTTCTGCTGTAATTATGATAAGGCTTTTAAAGGGAATTCTTGGATCTGCAGTGACGGCCACCTTACATTCCTCCCTAGCTGGATTGCATACACACAAATGTGCATGTGCATACACATACACTCTTAGTCACAAACATTTTGAGATAACAGTAGCACACAAACATGTTGTAATCAACCCCAATTAAGGATGCCCCAAGGTAAGTGAGGCGGCACCAAAAAACAAGCACGTCTGATTTCTCCAAGCAGCGTTGGTTATGCCTGTGCGCTGGTCTGTGTGTGTGTTTGTATACATAACTCCATCTATGCATACAGGTTAGAATAGTCTTAGAGTAACACCATGTCACTCTTTTGTTTAAGCTTGGCTCTATAAGACGTTTTAGCCAATAAAAGCTTGTGAGAGGTTCAACAGTAGTGGAATAAACCCAGCTTTTAAAGACACTTTGCTATTTCTTTTTGGGATCAAAACGGTTGATTTGCAAAAGAAAGTGAAATAAAGATTGGGAAACATTGCTCAATTTGTTCTCCGATTTATTATTCCTGTTTTTAATATGACTCTGATAACCCAGCATGATTACAGAAAAAAGCTTCATGTGAAGTAAATGACCAAATATACTATGCAGGTCAGGCTGAATGTGAAAAATAAATAAATAAAAAATGTAAACAGAATTTAGAATATTCTTATTACCACTCAAACATGTTTGTCATGAGAAAATTGATGTGCAAAACCAAAATAATCAGACGAATGTGAGTTGATGTTGTGAGAAACTAATAAGTTAAAATGTATAATAAAACCTCATAAAAATTGTTTTTTGAAGGAAAAAAATACAATTTTGCTGTGTCACCTCTGGCCTTCAAACAATATTATCCACTTTCCTTCCTTTTCCACAAAGTATGACCCCAAAACTACAGAATCCCACTTTGGTGCCTGTTTTCTTTAAAAAACAATCCTCAGTGAAGTTTTCTCTCCCCTTGGGCTTGTGTTCTCTGTACGGTGCGTGAGCTGTTAGGATCATCCAAAATAAAGCCAGTTCTCACCACCCGAGGATATTTTCATTCCCTACAAAGACTGGTTAATTGATTGGAACCACACTGTGGCCCCAGCATAGGATTGCAACACAGATACAATACATAACGGTGAGAATGTTGTTTCTGTTTTAATAACACACATGTGTCATGGAATTGGAGAGGTACACGTGTTATACTTTCAGAGCAGCATATTTGAATGTACGTTTTGTAGATTATTAGAACTGTTACCAAAATCGTTTAGAAACCTGAAGAAATTCAGATCCCTACTGGTTTACCTGCTGATTCCAACCTTCTATCCTTCTTCTGGTGTAAGATAAAGTGATACAGTGTTATAGTGTTACTTCAGTCCAAGTGTCAAGGGAAAACACAGGAGGAGGAAAAACTGACTCAGAGGGAGACAGAAAAATGAGGTGATGTGTGCAGGGAAAGGTGAACAAAACATCTCACATATGAGAACTTTCTGTTTTGATCTGTTTCTTTTTCAAGCTAACGCTGCAGTCAAGTGCCACTGACCTTGCAGTTGTTTTACTAGGAGCCGTGTCATTTGTCTCAGCATGCTATTATTGCACAGCTGTTTTCCACGCTCTGTCTGATCTCTCCATTTCACACAAAATAACTCACAACTCATGTGTTGAAAACACAACTTGGATATTGACATACTCACACAACCCACACTGTTTTTACGCTTCTTTTTCTGTTTCTGGACTCAGAAACACGTAAGCGCCGTACCAAGAATCTACTTGTTAGAAGTTTGTTACCAGAGTTCAGGCTTGTAATTGACTAACCTCTGCTCTGCCGCGTTCTTCTGCTTTGCTCGTTTTTTTGTCAACCCAGTCCAAAACTCTCCAAGAAACTTAACCTTTGCTTGAACTCTCCTCTCAGAAAGACACTGAGAGAAAGGGTGTGACAAGCATAACTTACACAGCACGGTGTTGTTGGTCCATCTGCTGAGGTAAGGAAAGGCCAGACTGGAAAAAGAGATTTTCACAAAAATAGCCACAGCTATCTTTAAATGCCTGTGTGTTGTAATTATTTTACACTTTATCATAAATCCTATCACAGTAAACAACCTTCTACTTAATTTGTGGGATGTATGAGAGTTTTGGGTTCAGGATGGTCATTGTGGCTTTATTAAGTGGTCACACGGACCAGGGAACCAACTACCATTTTTCCTACAATGAATCCAAAAACCCTAACATTATAGAAGCTCATTACTGTACCCTATAAAAACATCTAAAGACAATCAGAACACAATAGATCCTTTTACTCTATATAGAACACAGTAACATACTGCATCGCTATTAAACATCACCTGGAACTTTACAAGGATGTAATCAACCAAAGTTGCAAAGGTTTTTAGCCCAACATGAACGTAAAGTATCTGGCTTGTGTTCAGTTTTACATGTCGATTAAATATATCTATGAATGATACTGTGACAAACCCTGAGAAAAGTCACATAAGATAAAAATCTAGTATGGGGAGACACTGGCATGTGAGCATCTATCTATCTATCTATCTATCTATCTATCTATCTATCTATCTATCTATCTATCTATCTATCTATCTATCTAT
>JBAMHV010000013.1:19545670-19557212 GCA_037177535.1 Pseudomugil gertrudae
TCTATCTATCTATCTATCTATCTATCTATCTATCTATCTATCTATCTATCTATCTATCTATCTATCTATCTATCTTCATAGTGTGATCTTTATATATATAAACACACAATTACAAACAAGCCCAATCAAAAGAGCACTTCCACATAACTGCGCTGCAATCAGGGTGATAGGTTAGGTCTGGAAGAGGTGCGCATCGAGGTCATGCAGAACTATGTGGCGTATACAGTGAT
The DNA here is from genome assembly GCA_037177535.1 of Pseudomugil gertrudae. Lineage (NCBI taxonomy): Eukaryota > Metazoa > Chordata > Actinopteri > Atheriniformes > Pseudomugilidae > Pseudomugil > Pseudomugil gertrudae. The sequence continues at coordinate 19,545,901 of JBAMHV010000013.1, forward strand.
GAGGCCATGACCAACTTTACACAGACACAGTGTGGGTACAAATCCAGAATAATGTTCTGCAGGGTACACGGGTCAAATCCATCACAGGAACAACGCTTTTTCATATTCAGAGCAATTTCGAATTTATACATTTTTTAAAAGATACAAAACATAAGCCAACAACACACGGCATGTAAAAGTTTAAAAAAATTTAATTTTATTTAAAAAACAACTTTTTGTTTCATTTTTTTTAATTATATAGAAGTGTACAAACATGCAATCTTTCTACAAAATGCTTTAAAAACCATTTAAAAACTAAAAAACCTACTGACTCAGGCTTGTCTTTTTAGAGAAATTAACTTTAAAATTTCCAGAACACTGTAGCACAAATAACAACTATGTGCCTACACCATAAAACAGAGTAGCAGCCCAAAAAATGATTCAGGCAGTTTTACTTTGCATAATTTCAGGCTGCTTCCCTCTCCAAGGCTGCCAGATGGTGGACCAGAATCTCGTGCAGAAGTCGTTCTCCATGGCCTCGTTGAACAACTCCAATGCCTAAGTTTTTGTCTCGGTCTACTGCCAAAGCCCCTGTACACTTAGCTTATTGATACCAATCAGTCGATAAGAATCCTTTAGCTTGATGGCATCCCTCACTGCTGGTGTCCACCAGCATGTTCTAGGATTAACATCACAAAAGGCACCAACAACCTTACGGCCACAGTTTCGGGTAGCATTTCAACAATAGAGGCACGGAATATATTCTCCTTGGGCTATATTCTGTGATTCACTCGGAACATGGTTGAAGTTCTGCCAAAGGTGGGAGTTGAAGCTCTCTCTCACAGGGGACTCTGCCAGACATTCCCAGCATATCCTCACAGCATGTTAAGCCTGGCAGACATAACCGGTGTCCTCCCCCACCAACTGAGCCAACTCACCACCAGGTGGTGATCAGTTAACAGCTCCGCCCCAGATGTCCAGGACTACAAAGTCAATCATTGAACTGTGGTCTAGAGTGTCCTGGTGCCAAGTGCACCTATGGAAACTTTTATGCATAAATATTCCTGATGAGAACAGATGTCCAACAGCAAAACACAACTCGAGGTCAGATCATGGGGGTTGTTCCTCCAAACAACACATTGGCATTACCTACATGAGCATTGAAGTCCTCCAGCAGAACGAGTAAGTTCCAATTGCAAGCGCTGCCCCACATTAGCTCCAATGACTGCAGAAAGGGTGGGCACTCTGAGCTGCAGTTCATTGAATAAGCACAAATAAAAAGTTAGGACATGTACTCCTCCCGAAGGCGAAATGTACCCTCTCGTCCACTGGGGTAAACTCCAACATGTAGGCACCAAACTGGGGGGCAATGAGTATGCCCACACCTGCTCGGCACCTCTTACTGGGAGCAACTTTCAAGTGAAAGAAGATCCTGCCCTTTTCTGGTATCAGATCTCAAGCCGTGTGTGGATTTGAGCCCAACTACATCAAGCCGGAACCGTTCAACCTCCCATACTAGCTCAGGCTTCTTTCCTTCCAGAGCAGTCATGTTCCATGTTGCCTCAGCTAGTTTCTGCAGCTGAGGATCAGACCACCAGAGTCACTGCCTTTGGTTGCTGCCTAGCTAACATTACACCTGCCTCGTCCCTCCCATGGGTGGTGAGCCCCCAGGAAGCGGGGCCCATGTCACCCTGTCGGTCTGAGGCTGATCGGGCGTCATGGGGAAAGATTCGGTCACTAGATGCTCATCTTTGTTCCCTACCTCCCCCTTTGTAAGGGGCCCCCGGTTACTTGTGTCCCGGCAAGGGTAACTCGAATACAATATTTTAGCCTTCATTGGGGTCATTGAGCCATGCTTAGTCTGGTCCTTCTAGAGACCTGCTGCCATGGGTGACCCTTCCAGGGGCATAAATCCACCAATAACATAGCTCCTCGGGCCATCAGGATACACAAACCCCTACATGCCAATAAGGTGGAAGCTCAGGTAGGGGGTTTCATGCTTCTCCCACTCTTCTATTAACAAGCCACTGTCATAAGCCCATAAACTATATTTTTATGAATGCTGTATGACCTAATGTGTTTGCATGGTACTCTCCACCAGACTGTGAAAACTCATGTCTCTCCCTGCAGGACAATAAGAACCAGACACTGCAACCTCACAAAAATACAGCCACTATTGGGAATACTCTGTGTTTTGCTATAATATCTAATTAAATGTTCAGTAGTTTCATATTTGATGCAAGAAAGTAGATACTGTGGCCAGTGCAAGATAAAAATAATTAATGTTTTTCACAAAGAAATCATGTTAAAGTCTTTTTTTTTAATCCTTCAGGAACAAAACTGGAACAAGTACAAGACAAAATATAATCTTTTTCTGGACACAAGAGTTGAGCTGAGAACAGGGAGAAAACGTTTTCCACATATTTTTTAATGAATGTAACTGAACAGGAACGTGCTCTCTTCTGAATATTGAGACTTCATGTGTGTTCATGTATGTCTAAGAGAGAGAAACAAGAAGTGTGAAATATGAAAAATAGCAAAGAAAGATCTGTAATAATTCATTCTTGACATGGATTCTAGTCCCGACATGGAAGGTGTCAGAATTGGTTTTCACATGTGTTGTTTGTGCTCATATTCTCCTCATGAATATATGTGTCAAAAGTGATATTGGGGAAAAGGTATTATATGAAAACTTTGTAAATTTCTGGTGGATTCTCTTATGACCACCTGATTTATGACTATTGAAGAAACAGTTTGTGAGACTGACAGATTGCGTGTCTGAGAGTGTAATCAACAACAAAGAAGCACCACAAGGTACTGTACTCTCACCATTTTACTTCTCTATACACCTCAATATAACTTCTGTAGAAATACTTTGAATACTCTGCAGTTGTGGGGTGTCTCAGTGACAAGAAAGAAGCTGTATACAGAAGACTGATCAGTTTGTTTGTGAGAAAGTGTAGAATCACCTAATCTTGAATATAAGCAAAACAAAATGTAATTGTCAACTTCAGGGGGGACATTAGTAAACAAATCACTGTTCATGGGCAAGAGGCGGGTACACCCTGGACAGGTCGCCAGTCCATCACAGGGCCAACACACATAGACAAACAACCATGCACACACACTCACCCCTATGGGCAATTTAGAGTCTCCAATCAGCCTATTCCCAAGGTGCATGTCTTTGGACTGTGGAAGGAACCCGGAGAACCCACACTAACATGAGGAGAACATGAAAACTCCTCACAGAAAGATTCCCAGTTCGACCCCCGCCCCAACCGAGGCTCGAACCGGCAACCTTGCTGCTCCACCGTGCAGCCCTGTCTCAGAAACAGTATATATCAAATATGCAACATCAGGCCAAAAGGGGTTAAAGACTCAATATACATATGTTTAAAATAAATATGTAAAGTGTATATATATTCATTATATTATATATTATTATATATTATTCATTAAGCAATGTTATGATCAGCCATTATGTATTTCCATATGATAAAATGCAGCACATCCTGCTGTGAACTTAAGTCAGAGTCACAAAACCACCAAGTCTACATGCAATCTCTCCTCACGGCTTGAATTAATTAAGCACAAATTTACCATCCCAGCCAAATCTTCCAGGTCAGGGTGCAGTGATAAATCCCTCTGGCATAAAATTTGATGTGGTATTGTTTCTCTGATCTTCTAAATTTGTGTATGGCAGCTTAATTACGTCTCAGTGCTAAACAAATGGTATGTTTTACCACTCCTGTGACTCCATGCTGGCAAAATGCTTGCTTCCCTTCCCTGATGAGGAAAGCCTTTTTATTTGTGGTGACTGAATCTTTATTCAGAGCTAGTCATAAAACACCAAGATGAGTGATATCATGTGGTCTTCATCAACAAGTGAGCTTTTTGTTTTACTTTATAGTCATTTAAGCAGAGATTAAAGACCATGACATAGGCAAAGTTAGACAGCAATGGGAACCAAACGTTTTAACAACTTCTATATTCTTCATAAATGCTTCTACTTAGAGAGCAAGACAAGGCCTCACATTTACTACATTTGATCTGTGTCTATCATGGATTCTTCTGGGTGAGAAAGAGGAAAGAATAAGATAAATTAAAGGTTAGAAAAAAAAACCTAACTTGGGGTTACCTACCCAGAGGTCATCTCAGGCATCACTTAACCTAACTCCTTTGCTGCAAGCCAAGATATTTTTAAACCTGCTGATCTGATTTGTTACTATAGTTTGGTTTGTATTCCTGTTTTACCTTAAAACTGAAACGATGTTAAAAACAGAAGTTTAGGGAAATGAATAAAATCTAATAAAGTTTTACTAAATCCTAAAGTTTAAACAGTCGCTGGAGGGAGCTTTTGTCAGTTTCAAAGAAGATCTAATGCATAGAAGAAGGAATAGAAACAACTTTAAATTTATCTGATCTGACAAAGCTGTGATGGACTGGCGACCTGTCCAGGATGTACCCCGCCTCTCGCCTGATGTGAGCTGGGATTGGCTCCAGCCCCCCCGTTCAGGGAAAAGCGGTAGAAAATGGATGGATGGATGATCTGACAAAGATTAAGAAGAGATGACTTACTAGACACTTGATGCCTTTAATACCGGATACTTTATGCTGGAGCCAATAAGCAATAAATGCATGTGATGGCCCAAATATTCCAGATAATGTGCCAAATTATCCTAAAAATGACATTAGTTCCTTAAGAAGTGCTCTCCTTTTTTATACTTAGGGGGGGCCACAACCCCTAAGTTGTTCCTTCTCAAGCTATAACGTTCAAGTTTCGATTTACAATGACTGTTATTCTGTTGAATTTCATTTAAACTCAACAACATAATGCATGCTTGTTTGTTTCCTTCCTTCAAACCACTTTATAAAACTGGATTTTTGTGCTTTTCCTTTCCTTTATTTTTGGTTTAAAAGCCTCACTAAACTTTTCTTGCAAACCTGGTTGATGTCTCTGGTTAGGTAGTTAGTTTATGTAATTTAACAGACTGGTAACAAGTCAACCATGCCAGCTTCAACACCAGTGCAGATCAATATTCTGCCTTGCTGTACTTCAACATCCGATCTGAACTGAGTTCAGTGTGGAAGGTAGAAAAATTATTTAGATTTTATCATATTATGAAGTTCAAGTTGTCACTAAAACAGTAAATGTCACATTGTTGTCACTAATCTGGTTAATGTCACAAGTTTTCATTACCAGCTATAAAAAAATATGACTATGATGATCATAAACCTAAAATATGAACCTCTTTGATAAAGCGTGTTTTCTTCTTTTTTTTTTAAATGTTTGTGCAACCCTTTTTGTCTCTCTTCATCCCTGTCTTCCACCTCAGTATCGCTCCTCCACAGTGAGCACAAGCTCTCCTTCACAGAGGGCGCGGGCTAAGTGTTTCTGGTGTCCCTATCTGAAAGATCTCTATCCAGCTCTAACGAGGCACTTGACCTCCATCGGCGCTTGTCTACTCCCTGAGTGACGCAAAAAAGTGGGCTGGCGAAGCGTAAAGAGCAGTAGTATAGAGGACTATCGATGCGCACCGAAACATCACTAGTCAAGCAGACTTCACACAGAGCGCCTATATGTTCAGCAGTCTCTGTCAGATGTTGTGTCAGCGCAGAAATCTCGCAGTCGGACATACCGGCATGTTTGCGGATGTATTTGAGAGGGGGAGCGCCGAGTTTTTCCTCAAACTTAAAGCAAGCTCTGTCAGTCACTAAGTTGTGAGGTTGAAGAAACTTTAAAAAAAAAAAAACTTTTCCTTTCTTCTTTTTTAATGAATGAGTATAACTGCTGGTTGGCACATCTGGATTCAGGGCAGTAGGCGCTGTCAGGCTGACTTCAACACTTTTTAAACATTTCATTTCTTTTTTCTTTATTTAATTGTTTTTTTCAACGCCGAAACAGAAGGGGAATATTGGAATTAGAGAGACTTAAACCCATTTCCGTTTCTTTTTAAACTTTTAAACCTTTATTTTTCTTTTTCTAAAACTTTTTTTCCCCCAGAGATGGAGCACGCAGTCATCAGATTGACGTGCGTATTGGTGGTTATCTGTCTCCTGGATAAAAGGTGAGTTTATTTTGGGAGACATGAGTTTGAATTAAAATCCAGTTGTGCTGATTTAACATTTATTTTTATCTTTTAAACTTACTGAGTCCACTCATTTTTGCGTGGTAAAATTACATCACATTGCTCACTAAGTCATTTGTAAATATATATTGGCCAGCTTCACAAGCATGAAATTTATTCTTTATTCCTATAAATGTTTAAATTAACTTATTCAAAAACATGCCTTAGTATTAAAATACAGTACACAATACTTGTCAACACTTTAAAGTACATTTTAACTGTCGTATAATATGAAAGCAGAAAACTTACAAATACACTTTGCAGCTGCAGAGCAGGAAACACAACAGGTTGCAGCTGTAACTGGAAATTCAGGGGTAAACCAGCTTCAAAGTTCCGCACCACCATGCAAGTGAATAAATCACATGTAATGACATGTTGTGTTCATTGATTTCTTTATTCAAAGGTATAAATGTGGAGCAACTGGTTGATTTAGGAAGCAAAATGTGGTTTTATAAATTAAAACACTAAAAGTCAGTTTTTTTTTTTTTTTGGTTTAACTAAAAGGAGAAAAAAGTTTGCAACAGTAGCCTTAGAACATGCGCTCCATCTTACACTTTTGTGTGTGCATGTCCAAGTTAGTGTGTCTGTCCAGAACTTGACTTTATGAAAGGCTGTGTGTTTCACTGAAAATGAACAGGGAGACACACAACCTGTGTTTAGTGTGTAATGACAATGAAAAGAAAAGCAGGACAGCTTTCAGCTCATAAGCCATCATCAGCGCAGCCTGTGTTTTCCTTGTTATTGCTGTTGCTGCTCCTCTGTGAAGTAGAAACGAGCTCAGAGATAGCTGTCAGCTGAATTACTGGTGTTCACATGATTGATTTGCAACAGAAGCATCTCAGGTTTGAGTGCGCAGACACACCTTATGGCAAATAAGAAAATATGTGGTAAGGTATTTCCTCTGTTGATTTTATGAGGCAGGTGGGCAGCTTTTTTTCCTCTTTGAGAGTATGTTATAGCATATTCATGAGGACTGAGCAAAGGTTGATGGACAGGAAACTGCATTAGGCTTGAATTTACACATACACACTGCAGAAGCTCAATGTGACTCATGTGAATAACTTTAGTTTGTGTGTGTGTGTGTGTGGGGGGGTGGGGGGGGTGTAACAACTTTTTGCTATTGTAAAGTGAGTAAATCTGAAAAAAACATACATGCAGATTTAAAAGCCCTCTTCCCAATCAAAGCACATGCACCTGGAAATAGTTTTAAAAGCAATGATCCACAGTATCTGTGTATTTTTATGGTTTTGCGGGAATCAACCGTAGAGACCATTAACTTGGGGCATCTTTTCATTGCCTTGGTAACACTTTTGGGGTCACACCTGAAAAGCATTAATGGAAGCTCTATTAGTGACTTTTATGACTAACAAAAGTGAGCAGAATGGAGACAAAGGGTTTGAGATGAGTATTCATTCTGCCATTAACATGTGCTCCCCACAGGGTGGACTCCAATGAAATCCTTGGCCTGAAGCTCCACAACTTTGAACCAATCCTGAATGCCAATACAGTGTGTCTGACACTGCCAGGTCTGACACGGCGGCAGCTGGAGGTGTGCATGCGCAATCCGGACGTGACGGCTTCAGCAATTCAGGGAATTCAGATTGCCATCCATGAGTGTCAGCACCAGTTTCGAGGACACCGCTGGAATTGCTCCAGCCTGGAGACTAGAAACAAAATACCTTACGACAGCATAGTCTTTAAAAGAGGTTAGTTAACTCTCAGTTTTAGGCTCTTACTTTTTTTGCAGGTATCTTGCCTTTTCCAGGAAAACATTTAGCTTTTAAAAGTTACAAAATATTTGTTACAGTAATTTTATCATACACAGACTATTTGAACGCCTTCACAACAAAGAGGTGGTTTTAGGCTTCAAAGTTTACCTCTCGTCACTACCAGGTTAAAATTTAGTCTTCAAACAGACTGTGGTTTCCTCCCCAAATACACCTCAGTGAAACACCCCGAAAGGATAGGCTTAGTAAGATTAGCTGGCACTGACACACAAAAGGTCCGAAACACAAGTTAGTATAATATTCTTCAAACACATGCAAAGGGATCGTTTTTCACTTGTTTGCAGCTCATCAATGACATCTCACAGTATGTCCTCCAAATGGTCAGGTTATCTCTGGTCACTAACAGCCAGCTGTCTTTTTTTCATAACCACTTTACTGCAGCTTCTCAATCACACATACAAAGGGGAAGGTAACTTCAAAAGCAGTTAGTCACCTCCAGATTACCAAACCTCATGCAGATCAGTTTTCTCTGTTGCTTTGTTGTGCTTGGAGCTTGGCGAGTTGGCCACAAAGGATGAAAGAGGATCTTTAGAGTTGAGAAGCCTTCAGATGGTCTCATCCTAGGTTATGGACTGGAAAAAGGCATCAATTTCTTAGTAGCCTTAGCACCTGGTTCCATAGACAAACGCATAGAGTGGTTGGTGTTTTACATGTTGGGTTTGGTTACAGTTTATTTTTTCAGAGAATCAAAGAATCCTCAGAGTCATCCAAATGTTGCATCTGTGTTTTAAATGTTGAAAAACCTGACTCAAGATGAACATTTGGTGAGATCCATATCACGAATCACTTCATTGCTTTGCTTTGATATCTTTCATTTTTGTGTACAAAATTTCACTTAATAGTTGGATGTCTACATCCGATCACTGCAGAGGGACCTTTAATAAGAAAAAAAGAAAGACAGTTTATGCTCACACACACACACACACACACACACACTTTCACTCCTCACTGACTCATTGAATGGTTGTTTGTCATTATTGTTAAAGTCAGTTGCAGGTTGTCTGTTATCCCTGGTTTGCCTCGGGTGCAGAAACACCAAACCACTGACATAAACAACCTCTTTAAATCAGATGATTCATCTGCTGCAAGTTGATACGATCCTTTCTTCAGAAGCTGAAAAATGGATACAAGTTAACGTGCTGCAGCCATTATTGCGTGCAGCTACTGCAGAGGGGCAGTGCTCTGAGTGTGGCATGTTCTCAGACATGGGTTAGATGGAATTGGGGAGGGCTTTGAGCATAACTGCCAGTAGAAAAATAACTGACTATCCCACATGAGGCTTGTGAGTGCCAAGCTAGAATTTTCTTTAACAAGTTTATCCATGGTTTTTCAAACTTTTTCAAGCCAAAATAATCTTGGTTAAAAATCTGTCCATAGAACCGCATCGCTATACAAATATTCTTGCAGCGCTGTTAAAGGTTTTAAGTAAGCAAACTAAGTGCTTTTTGGTTTAACAGTTGTTTAGGTGTCTGATTAAACTGGATCAGGGGCTGTTTGGCTCTTGCCTCAGATCTCTTTGCTGATGGTCTGTGACACCGTTTTTGGGTTTGAGCTTATTTTAAAAACTAGGTTAAAGAGGAACCCCAAAAAACCTTGAGTAGACCTAAGTAGGAGAATTGGTTTGTCTCTATCTGTTTCTCTTTCTTTCATTCTCCCTCTTTCTTTGTCACTGGGCTGCTACTAATGCTTTTACTTCCCTTGCCAGTGCAAGCACTTGTGAATTTGCTCTCAGCACTTTCCCAACTCTCGGCGGCAAAAGCATAAACCTGTTTAGTCGGTTTCTGTAACACAAAGTGACAGTCTCCTTTGAATCTTTAATTCATTTTGCCACTTCCTCTGCCATCAGTTCAGCCGGGCGTGTCGCAGCCAGTGAATTATTTGTTAGATTGATTTGTTCCCAGTCTTCCGGGGACCCACGTCGCGGAGCCCAGAGCAGAGCAGGGCAAGAGCTAAAACAGGCTTTCTATATAGGAGGATGTGCCTAAGTGCCATCTCTCCTCTTCCACCTTGTGCAGGTCAAGGTGATAGGGTGGAGGAGGAAGGGGGACAGGTTGTGACTTTGTGAGTCAAATTAGATATGTTAGTGTAGTTTCAAAGTTTCTATTTGTGGCTTTGCTTTTCAGAAAAACAGTTTTTAATCAGATGTAAAGCTTTAGAATCTATGATAAATAATTTGTTGTATCAGTAGATTAAATGTAGCTTCATCAAGCCTGTCATGTGGGAAGAAAACGTAATCTAAGATTTATTATTTACTCACTTTAAGAGCGACAAAATGCTGATGGTGTGTTTATTACTCGTTTGCATTATTTCAAATTGCTGATAAAACTCTGATTCCTCAGTCTGCTTCCAGTCAGCCTGCTGTATTTATCAGTATAACTAAGAAATGTTACTATAAGTTTGTTTTCAGGAAAGTTAGTAGTCTTCAATTAAAAAGCATAAAAGTCTGCTGATTATTGGTTTGACATAAGACGTTTGGAGAAAGTATCTTTTACTGTTTCCCTTTCATTCATTTTTACTTATCTTTTCACGTGCTATATCATATTTATAAAATCAATTTTTAAGCATACCAGATCACAGGTCCTATCCCATCTGCATATAAGGTTTAAAACGTTTCTACAGGTTTAATTAAAACTAATTTGAAATTAAACACATACATTTTTGAAGGTATTCAAACCAAACTTCTTTTCTTGGTACAATAATCAGTTAGTATTTTTTCTTTTGGATTAAGTATATCCAAATCCATCTGAATTAAAAACTGCAAATTGGTTGCTGTATCTTAAGTTTTGCCTCATTTGAATGGATGTTCCACCTTTTAACCCTCCATATATTCTTATTCCAAAGCAGAGTCAATTTGGGGGGCTGGAGCCTATTCCCGCAGCTAAAAAGTTAGAGGTAGGGTAGGCCTAACAGGTTGTCTATCACAGAGCAAACACAGGCACTGTCACACTGACAGGGAAAATTAAAAACCATCTGACTTGACATGTACGTTTTTAAATGAGAGAATTCACTCATAGAGAAGAACATGCAAACTCCACACTGAAAGACCTGAGCTGCGGTTTAAGCAAGAAAACTTCCTGCTGTGTGGCAACGATGTAAAGCTTAACTCACAAGAGTCCGGTGTGATATATCGGATTTATACTTTCTCAGGCATTTTGCATCACTTTATGGTAAAAAATTTGCTGAAAATTCTGTGGAACACAACTAGATTTTTGTCTTCTGTCCTTAATAGAACAAGAAAGCAGAAGATTACACAACAGGAATTTTGACATATCACATCATAATAAGTTGTTAAATAGCCCTTAAAGTTTTTATACTGTGTTTTTATATATTTTGTTAAAGAGCAGTGTTGGGACCTTTACTTTGAAAAAGTAATTAGTTATAGTTACTTCTCCAAAAAAGTAACTGAGTTAGTAACTGA
>JBAMHV010000013.1:19565669-19578298 GCA_037177535.1 Pseudomugil gertrudae
TATCTATCTATCTATCTATCTATCTATCTATCTATCTATCTATCTATCTATCTATCTATCTATCTATCTATCTCTCTGTGTGCTTGTGTGTGAATGTGAGTATTTCTTCCATTTGAATTTAGCTAACATATGCTATTCAGCACTATTAGGGGTCATTATTTTCCATTAAACTTAGCCTGTACTGTTCAGTAGTATTTATAATTAGCAGTTATAATGAAACATCGGCTGCAATAAATTTCTAACGTTTTCATCTTCCCTCTGACTATCCTTATCTGTCATTTAAAGAACACACTTCAAAACAAATACTTGGCATGTTTCCCTGTGTTCATGTTGCAGAGCTGGGAGCAATGTTGGGTTCTGTTGAATCCTGCCTGTTCTTCAGGCAGGTGGTGACAATGCTGGCTATATACACAGTGTGTGGTGTTACTGGCAAGTTTCTTCTGGTAATTACAATTTACCATCATTGCCTGACTTCAGGCAGTAGGGAGAGATGGGTTACAGCTTTCAGGAAGGAAACTGTCCATTTTAACTGCTTTTCTCTCTTGTTTTAGTTATATATACAGTGCTGTGCAATCTTCAAGTCTCCCCAAGAAAACTATTAATAGATGCAGCAACATCTGCATATGTCCAGAAGTAATGCAAGAAATATAGTCTGTATTCCCCTAAACAAGCTTTCTTGGTCTTTGGAAATACTATCAGCCCCTTGGAGAACTTTCCAAAACTGTTTTTGGATGTTTGTTGGTGTTTGTTTTGTTGCCACTGATATTCACTCTGGTTCTTCATATTCCTCGGCCAACTTCTCCCATTTGCTTTCTTATTAATGGCTTCCAACTTTGGTGCAAACCATTTCTGATGTGGCTTCAGTAAGCTGTTGATCAACTGAAGGACCAGATGCTTCTCCCAGGTCCTGTTAGGTCTTTGCTGGATTTTCTGGAGACCCCCTTCATAATCTTTATCTGCTACAGATCATTTTATGATCTGCTACTATTTTTGTCCTCTACTTAAACAGTTTAGTAAATTTGGCTTTTAAGGATGCACTACACGCTAGTTTCTGAACTATGTCATGTTTTCACTTAATAAATCTTTGGTAACCACTTTGATATTTTTCATATTATCATATCACTTTTCTCATTGAATGACACATTGAAAAACTGTGTTCATGACATCCCTCTGAAAAAATTCAGGTAAATGGACCAGTGAGTAAAAATAAAGCAACCACATGCAGAAATATTGTCTGAGACCTCAAAATTAGAAGAATGTTTGGACGATGCTGCTAAAAATTTTAGACAGTAATGTACATCTGACAATTCAGGGACTGACAAAAACAATGGTAAACATTTAAAGTTATGAAACGGATATATTGGATCTTAAAATCATTGTCACTCACCCTTTATACTAGTACTTGTATCTGTCATTTTGATTGTTAGGTTTTTTGTGGTTCAGAAATATGTTAGAAAGTAACTTTTATCTTTTAAAGTCATAATGAAACAATAGTTAATGATGTTACACAATTCAGGTGGAATATACAAGTAAAGTATGTTGACTTAAACTTAACAGAGAAGATAAACTGTACAAGCCTGATGTTATCAATGCAAATCTTGTTTGATCGAGATTACGACTGAACATAGAAACAATATAGTATGATAATGTAAAAATAAGATAAGATTTTGATTATTTTTGGACCAACTGAAACAAAATCTACTAACTTTGTGTGTTAGCTTCCCACTGCCTTACCAGAGCTCTCTAAGATAAATAAGCCATACTGAATTTGATCCCTTTGAGATCTAATCTCTCCAGCAATACAGGAACTTCCAGATCATTTTATGGCCAATTTAATCCTTGAGCAATGATAAACTGCTTTTAAGTTCACTCATATTAACCCATTGACTCAGAGCCTACACTACTAAAAGCAAGTGCGTTTGATCAAAAACCATTAGCGCTGCGTTAGTTCTGTGCTCCTTAGAGGCAAGTTCATATCATCAGGTGTGTGTGGAGCATTCCTGACAGTACAAAGGAACAGGATTTAATCTGACCTAACATGCACTCCACATGCACCAATGCATGCATGTGTGCACATCCAGAAAGAAATAGAAAATAAAGTGAAGTCTGATCTGTCCTCACAGTTCTGCCTTTATTAATGCGCACACACACATACACATGAGTGTACATGCGGTGAAGGTTTCATAGTAAAAGCTCAACAGGTGGAACTCCTTAAGTGAGTAATAACATTTTATTAGACTCAAAATAAGAGTGGTGGATTCTGTGGTAGATTCTGTGCAATCAACAGTGAGTAAACGTTGTGCACAGAGACACACGTTCTAATGTAGCATAGCTGTGTACTGCAGATATGCATTTGGGCTGTAATTGCATGTCATTGTGCGAGTGTGTGTGTTTGTCTGCGTATGCTTAGCCTTTCTTTTGAAGCGAGGCATTCGCTTTGTTTAAAGTGATGTCTGGGTTTAATGTGTTGCTGTGGGATTTGTTTGTGTGCTTTGATATCGCCTCAGCTTTCTGCCTGGCTTTAAGGTCCTTCAGTAGATTTGCTTTGAACTGACAAACTCAAGGCAGCAAGCGGACTTATCGGCTGTTTATCTGCAAAGAGGGTCGATTGTGGGACACGCAGACATAAGATCAGGGTTTTCCCAAATGCAGTTAGTGGTGATGACACAAGGATTGGCTAGTGATTAAATTCAAAGCACCAAACAAAACAGGGAATAAGACATCATTTTTACTGCTGCAGCTAAGCTGGTTATTACTGGCAATGACATTGCTCTGCTTCTGTACTTCCACACGCATCATATTAATTGCGTGCAGCCTATGTTTTATGGTTAGTGTGGAAAAATGGGAAATGGTCACAGCTGGAGTTAAAAACAAAGATAAATCCTTATCAGGTTGTGTTTAGACATTTAATTTGCAGTTTGTGTCATACCAGAGGATTTCCCAATCGTTGTTAGTCATCACCACCTGCTTCATCACCACAGAGGCAGTACTGACTCAGACAAATATTTCTTTGTGGTGACCTAACCAATACAATATTTGGCTAAAGGAATGTGGTAACACTTTACCTTTGGCATAAAGCGGTTCTCAGTCACAATATGTGTTACAACATTGCTGCAGCAGGCAAGTGCATGCAAGAATTGAACTGCCTCATTAACTTTGTATGTATCTGAAAAAATCCTGTAATTATTGACTATTGTTTAACTGAAAAAAGGCAACTCTGGCACACAACTGCATATTATTTAATTCTGCATGTCATTGCCTTGCCTTTTTTTGTGTTTTTTTCTTTTTTTTCTTTGGTCTCAACAGCTTTCTAGTAAAAGAAAATGTTTCACTGTTTTTTTTTCAATTTCAGAATCACACTGTGGTAAAAAATGTTCCAATATTAAATAATTTAATTTCATCTACTCCTCCACATTACAAAATTGCTTTCATTTACTCTTCCTGGTCTACTGTATTATGCAGCTCCCAGTCCTAGTTCCTGCCACCAACATGTTGTATTTGATCTCTGTCTGGGGTTGTTTTTTTATAGATGTCGCTGTCTACTCTCTAGGCCCATTAAAAGTTGCCAGATGCCTGTTCAAACTATGGTCCACAACTGACATTACAGTAATTACATCTCTGTAGCATATGTGCAGTGCAAAGTGTGTATTAACAGATTTCAGTCCATATACCAGATTATCCAAATTTTCTAAGAACATTATTTAATGCAGATTTAATGTCGGTTTTGATTTTGACACTTTTAGATCACAAAAGAAGTCTGGTCAAGGTTAGCATCCAAATGAGTGGCAAATTAAAACAACTACCAACATAAAGTAGATGAGCAGGTGCTGGGGAACAATGTGGAGAACAAAAGGTGTCAGTATAGAGTAAGAAAGCATTGTTTACTTATTTAATGTGAAGTCCATTTTGTCTAATTAAAATAACTGAGTACAAGAAGAATAGGTACAGAAGTACAAAGAGGACGGCTTGGTGTCTTAAAGGTGTTGTTATGTAAGGAAATGGCCTCAGAAGGGAAGAGCTTACTTTAACATGTATAGATGCCCCTGCATTTAGACATTTCTACCACCATCATGGAGCCACAAATCAGAGTCCACATCTATAGTAACATCTATAGTTTGAAACTACATTGTTCATTGAGATGACAAAGCTCCTATTAGGAACCTCCAACCACATCATGTCAGAATAAGACACTTACATTACATTACAAAGAACAGTTTTGGTTTAAGAAAGTAATTCGAATTTTTAAGATGTTAAGATGCTGAATGACATTGATAGTGATCACATTTATAACACACAGTGATAAAATCCACATTCAGAACATAAAAATGGATTGAGGCAGTCTGATTGCTTTATTGGGAAACAAGTGTGTATTGACAGCCCCCACTATTATATCCCCCCCCCCCCCCCCCTCCTCTCTTTCAATGAGTCAGATGATTTGGATCAGTGGTTCGAAACCATACCAGCAAAACGCCCACTGAACATCTGTGTTCTCCATGGTTTTTTTCTATAAGTTCCAAACATTGGGTATTCTTGTTTACTTGACAAAATTCTTAGTTAACACAATGTTACATTTCATGCCTCTCAGACTCTGTATATTTTCATTTATTGTACATAGGATTAATGGCAGGTCTGACAGCTAGATGGACAGTTAATATGAGAAAAACACTTGCACACACTCAACATAAATCGCCTTCATGAATAAAGTTAGCCTCGTTCCCCTTTCCATCTGCTCTACACCATATTAGGGTTCCTTCTGAAAATCTAGAAGAGGTTTTCTTCTTGAGTGTAGCTGTTTCAAATGGAACAGGCCACATGTTGAATTGGCAGACAACTTCTAATAGCGCAGGAGCCAACAGCTTCCTTATTTCCTATCACCTTTGTACCTGTTTGTCTTTCATCTATCTGCCAAAAGAATATTTCCCACACACATAAAGCACATTTCACCTGCAGTTATTTTCTTTTGTTGAGGTTTTGGAAGCTTGCAAAGCCAGATCACAGGGTGTACAGCACATCAGCAGTGTCTTTAATGAATTAATGCACCCTGAAACAGACTAAGCAGGTGTTTTTCTTCTGATGATGAATTGGGAGGAGAGTTTGATTTAATAGCAAATATGATTAATCTGAATTAAAAAACATATTTGCTGTTTCATTTAGTACGTTTAGATCACTAAGAGGAAGTTATAAAGCACACAACCGTGCCAGACGTAATAAATCAAAGTAAAAGGGTAGAGCGTTATCATTTTGTTCTAACATGTTCCACAAGAAAGTGACCTGTCATGACGTCAATAGTCTCTTCGACATATGAATACTTTTCTTCTCATAATCTTTTGTCATAAAAAAGAAACTTGTATAACCTGCTGGCCAGTGGTGGCTAATGTATAGCAGAGAGTTGCTGTCCCTGAACCTGGCATTGCCAAAATGTGTTTCCATGTTACGGAGGAGTCTTTCTCCAACCGCCCTCACATAAACAAGAAATAGAATTCTGCCAATGCTTCTTTAACTTTAAGTCTACATTTAACACATTTCCATTTGTGTTACTTGAATTTCTGTTGACCAAACCTGACTTCCTGTTGCTTTCCCACACACTTGAATATAAAGTCAAAGAATCATAATGATCTAATTCTGATTGTGAACGTTGTTATTTTGGGGAACTATGGTGCAAACGAGACATTGACTATTTCACAGCAAACTTTAAGCCAATATTTGTGTGAGAAGCCATTTTTTTGGTCCAGTTTGCATCATGTAGCAAGATTCTTCCACCATGCAGAATTTCTTTTCAGGCCAGTGCCTTTTCTAGGAGATTGACTTTTATGCCATGTGAAGTTACATGTTTGCATCTGATGTGCATTGATTTTAAAGAAAAAAAATTAAGTTGCAACACTTCTATACTACTTCAGTATAGTCCTTCAGTAAAATATACTTTCCCTTGTAAAATAACTCTTTAATGGGGGATATAAAACTGTTCAGATGTGCTGGAAAGTTTTGCACATCTGTTTGCAGTAAGGCATAACTCCTGAAGTTACTTCTGCTGTTGCACAGTTCTTTGTAACCTCGACCCTGCTGTGAATTTTCCATCAAACAGTAGCAATGTGGATGCAATTATGACTCCTAGGTCAGTTTGTGTCTTTAAGGTTTAAGTGGGTAGGAGCATTTCATGATTACAGACTTTGCTGTGTGTTTAAGGCCAGTACGTTTGTGATTCTGGGGTTGCCTCTGCCTCTCTATAAAAGCTGAACCAGAAGCTGCAATCTGAACTGCAGTGCAAGTGCTGTTTGAACTGTTATAGTGTTGTTTACTATAAAGTCTTATAGTATCTACTGGCCACTGGTCACAGTACCTTTAAACTTTCTTTTCAACACACTCAGCAGTAGTACCTTTTAATTTATTCAAAGTATGCATTTATGTGTCACTTTCTGTTGCCCAATCACACTGAATAAATATACAATGATGCAACGATTGAAAATATTTTTAATTCTTTTGCGTGATTATTATAGTTTGTCATCTAAATGTGTTCAGGCTACAACAAAGTCTCACTAACATTTGATTTTTTTAATATTCTTTTTAGATTTTATATGATAAAAGAATAAAAATTTGTTTAAACAAAAAATATTATTACCAAAAACTGTGTAAATAATAAAAATTACAAATATTCCCCACATTCTAACTGTATGTGAATGGATGCTCATAACAGTCTGAAAACCATTTTCCTTAAGAAAATATTGCATCTTACCTTCTCCACAGATTTTGTGGAATGAATAACTTATTTATCACAACCCATGGCAGTGAGGCTGGTATTGTGGGAAAACATGATTCTTGTGTCACCTACTGTTACTGGATCTATCATGAATCATAGATATGTGTTTACATATCAGTATATCTGGATGTGGTCAGATTTAGTCAAGGACCTAAATCCAGTTTATATGCAGAACAATCACTGAATATTAAAGGTGTGCAGTTCACAAACCTCACATGTGAAAACCTAGGGTAATCCTTTAGATCCACCATCCTGCAACTTTTTAGATGCAACCTTTTTTCAACACACCTGAATCAAATAAATGTCAGGCCTCTGCAGAGCTGCATGACATGAGGAAGAGGAAAATCAGCCATTAGACTGCACTAATAAAGAGGACAGCTGAAGGACCTGGGACCCATTTCCACTTTGGGTCGTACATTCTTTTCTAACCCGTGATGTATTTTTAGTTATCTAAACAGCATACTGTATCTGGTGTGAAAGAAGTACAGTCCCAGCTTGATCACTTGAAGTTTTTGCTCTGCTACAAGAAGAAGCTTTTCCTTTGTCAGTGAATTCTACTCATTCCTTTTATACTGATAAGAAAGGTGTTCTTTAGCTAAATCAAATGGGCACATTTAAGATGCTTGGTGCAATATTCAACATCATGCAAGAAAAGTGTAATGGAACAAAAAAAACAAAAAACACCAGGATTTGTTTTGAATCCTGACCAAGTTGTTTCGGTCCTAAAATTATGTCGACTAAACATAAACAACCGGTTTTGTTGGCTGAACCACAAACTGGAAGCGGTAAAACAGGAAGTGGGAATAAAAGTATACATAAAACAAAGAAAATATCTACTCAAAAACACTTGGCCTCAAAATCACATATCCCGCCTGTTCACCTTTGACTTTCCACCACTTACCCCTCCAGCTGACATATACAGACCTTGACCCTTGTTTAGAAGTATACCAGGGTGCTGTTTGCTAAGTTTATTGTTGATGTTTTATGTTATGATGGGTCGTGTGGCACTAAAAGACGCAAAAGATCAGCCTATGTGTATGTCAGAGCCAGGGGCTTTGGCAGAGAGACAATATTTGACACTCTTTAGATAAGAGTGACGTAATATTTTTTAGGCAGGTGAAGTCCCCATAATGATATATAACCCAAAAGCTTGTGCAGCCATTATTATTTGGACTTTAACGTTGATTTATTGTTGATAACAAAAGCTTGATTCTTAACAATTATCATTTCATACCTTTGGCTAGTTTTAACCACACATTATTCCTACAAAGAACATCATAGACATGGATGCATTGCATGTTAAATAGCTCTATTACAGCATCATAGTGTGCTTTTTGCAGTGGAAATGAGTGGTATTATAATGAGTACTAATAGAATTATTATTTTGCTATTATTACTGCATAGTGTCCCTGTTGCAATAAAACATGATTAAAGATTATTTAAACACTATATGCATTGTCATTACTGCATAGCTATTGCTTTTTTAAATTACTGTAGATATTAGTACAAATTATATCATTACAATTATTATTGATATAAAGCTCCATACAAAACAGGTATGATTCTATAAGGGGATATGGATTTTTATTGATGAGTATTGTTATTTTTATATTTATTTAATATATTGTAACACCTACTGGTTATGATTAGTATTACATGTGACTTTGGTATTTATAATGACTGATAAATGTTTATGGGAGCATGGAGAGGGGATGTGATTACTTCTTATTTATTTATTTGTTTGTTTTTTTTTATTTATTTTGTTTTATTTTCAAATCCATCCATTCATGCATCTCTACACCTGTATGACTACAAACACAAATGACTCCCAAAATATGTGTATTTACCCTTTTATGTATAATTTCTTTGTGTAGTATAGCTTTTAGGTAAAGTTTTGGTTGTGTGTTATAGTAAGTGGTCTTATTGTCAGCACGCTAGAATGTTCAAACTCCTGAGTATGTGCAATGCATGTGTGTGTTGATAGGGGCGACAGCAGTAGTATCTGTCAGTACTCTGGGTGGCCTGGTGTTCCTGTCGGTAACCAGATCTGAAAGTTTAGGACTGGTGCAGACTGATAAACATACACCACCACACGCATATGCGCACACACACACACACACCCCTACACACCCACACCCACACACACACATTACTGAAATGGACAAGGTTCATTCCATGTAGGATTCATCTGTCTGTGCCTGCATGTTTATGTCTGTGCACCAGTGGCAGGGACAGTTAGAATTGGTAGTGTTGCCTATGCTTAAAGGGGGATGTTTTCTATTTACTCACAGATAAATAACCAATGTCTTTCTTTTAAACCTCATTAAATAGTAATACACATTTTCATACCCTTAAACTTGTAAATTGTAGCATTCTGAGCTTTTTCAATGAACAACCATAGCTGTTCATATCCATTGACCCCCATTGGCCAGTTTTAAACTATTAAAAATAAAATATGTAAATAGTAAAATGCCCTGATGCCTAATGTGCCACATGTGGGTCATATTTGGAGCCATTACTTGATGCTAGACAATGAATAATGACTGTAGTGTCTGTTTGGGTAAAACGCCTGCATCTACAAGGTTATTTGATATCAGCATGTTTAACAACATATTCAGAGTCAGACCACCTGGATTTCTGAATGTGAAACCAAATTTTCTTAAGTGGTCTTTGTACCATTTAATATACAATATTGATGTATCAGTAGAACAATTTTGATATGTATTTGAATATAGTAAACTTAAATACAATCATAAATCAAGAGTTATTCATTTGTACTTATTTTCTTCCTATCACCTCCTCACCTTTGCCTGCTTCCTCTCTTGATAACATTCTTTTTGTCTGCCTACCCTGTTTGTGTGTTTCACAGGTGGTGCTTGACCACATGAGAAGAAAATGTAAGTGCCATGGGACATCGGGAAGCTGCCAGCTGAAGACCTGCTGGCAAGTAACTCCAGAGTTCCGGGTAGTGGGCTCAATCCTCAAAGAGCGCTTCCACATTGCCACGCTAATCAAGGCTCACAACCGGAACACCGGACAGCTGGACCATTCTAACCATAACCATCACAACCACCACAACAACCATCATCATCATCATCAGCACAATCACCACAGTCACCACCACCACCACCACACACATCGGCGGCGGCCCAGCATCAACGAACTGGTGTATTTTGAAAAGTCGCCAGATTTTTGCGAGAGGGACCTGAGTTCGGATTCAGCAGGAACACAGGGCAGGATCTGCAACAAGACCAGCCATGGCATGGACAACTGTGAGAGTCTGTGCTGCGGGAGGGGCCACAACATACTGCAGCAGACTCGGAGCGAACGTTGCAACTGCAAGTTTCACTGGTGCTGCTACGTGGTTTGTGAGGAGTGCAGGATAACGGAGTGGGTCAGCGTCTGTAAATGAGCACACACTTCAAATACAGAGAACAAAGCAAAAGAGACATTTCTTTCTGTCCAGACCATTCCATCAAAAGGGGAAGTGACTATAATATAAACTCCCCAACAGTTTTATTTTCTTGCAGTGGACTGCTGTTTTTTGCTTTGCAGAAAACATGCTCAAGGACAGAGCATGGTGGAGTCGAGCCAGCGGATAGATAGATGTGTGTGTTTGTCAAGAGTGTGCAAATGCAGGATACATATGAAGCTGCCACAACTCAGAGAGATTGGACATGTACTGCCTTCCTCTTGAGCTTGAGGACCAGAACTATTTTAAAGAAATGGTTCAGATATATAAAATACAAACTGTATACAAAATATAGTTAGAAACGACTGCATAAGATTCAAGGTGGCAAACATGAACTTCACAGAAAGCAGTTGGAAGCAGGCAGAATGAAAGCTAAACTGTCTCATGGCTACAGCAACATAAGGTCTGCACATCACCTGAGAAATTGATTTATTTTCATGTCATACGCCACAATTTGCTCAACCATTAAGACCACGACTTCCAGTACAGCACACTGTACATCCAGCGATGTTATACATTTCCCATGTCTTCTATCTACGTCATTAAAAACAATAATAGACAGTATTTAAGCACTTAAGGATTTATGCCTCATTCAAAGGCAATTAAGATTCTTTACTATTTATTTAGAGCAGTTGTCACGTTGCACATATAATACAGCAGGTTCAGCTGACATGTTGTACATATAGTCAATGTTTCTGTGTTGTATGCAATAACTTATAGCCCTGCAAACAGTAAAAGCATGCTTCAGAAAATATTTTGATCCGAGAAAAGCCGAATTTTGCCCTTCAAACATATTTAACTTGAGCTTTTATCATAACTGTAACACTCCATGCAACAAATTAAACAGTGATGAATGAATGATCTAAGTCAAAATCATTCAAAAGACTGATCTAAAGCTCTGATTGGTGAGATTGCTCTCTACATCACTTCACAACTAAAGATCTTTCCTTTACACAAATGGAGGTTGTAAAATAGAGTCGAACACAAATAGAGTAAGTACCACTTCAATACAGCAGAACTAAGTAATATTTCGGACCCACTTGAAAATCCCTGAAAACCACTAAGACAAATGCCTCTGCTGTTGTTGTTAGACCGTCATAACACACAACACAGGTACATTGTCCTGAATTAAGTAATCCAAAACATACCATGTGTGGTCTGTGTGATGTGATACGTAATGTGAGGGAACATTATAGAGCACAGTAGACACTCATTTAACAAGTACACTTCATCCTTGACACGACACGAACAGCACTGTAAATAAAAATGAGTAATGCGGCACAAATGCCATCAATATCATTTAACTGCCACAGGAAACTGAGCGGACATGAACAGGCTCCAGTTGCACACACTATAAACATCCTTAAGAGACATCAATCAAAGTGTTTCCTGTTTTGTGATGCAATGTGCTGTGTGCAACATGGTAAGCTCTTTGTTATATATCTACACTCACCCTCTTCACACTTCCTTAATGTGTACTATGGGGATCTTATGATGTCAACATCAGAGTATACAAAAAAAAATGTTGGTATAGATTTCTGCCTATGTACATTTATAAGGTCATATTTGATCTTACCAAACGTGTATGAGTAAGGCTTCTTATCAGATGGTATAATTTATTTCAAGCAAATTATGTTTCCATGTTGAAACTAGAGAAAAAAAAGAAGAAAAGTTGGGATTATGTTCCTAG
The DNA here is from genome assembly GCA_037177535.1 of Pseudomugil gertrudae. NCBI lineage: Eukaryota > Metazoa > Chordata > Actinopteri > Atheriniformes > Pseudomugilidae > Pseudomugil > Pseudomugil gertrudae. The sequence goes on from JBAMHV010000013.1 coordinate 19,577,586, forward strand.
TGTAACAGATTATTTTGATTCTGATAAGTAGTTTGCACATACTTAACTGTGTCCAGGAAATCTCTGGGAAGATATCCGCAATATGCATTTTTTTCATGTGTTAAATGTAATGTATGTTTGTATTTTTATGTTTTAATATGGTTATAATCTAAGTTATTTTATTTTTGTGGATAACTTAATATTTGTAAGACAATAAAGACAGACCATGTTAAAGAAATTGGCTTTAATGAATGAATTTTAGTGATTTTGCTAACATGTACAGGTACAAACAGGACAATTTTGCAGTAATGAATCAATAATGCTTTATAATCCATCGAGGATTAAAATTGAAAATACATTTATTGGACAACAATCTCCAGCGCTATACCGGTTTCTGAACAGACTAGAAAATCTTTTCATGATACAATACCTGAGTCTTAAGCAGTGATGGGAGTAATGGTGTTAAAATAAACGCCGTTACTAACGGCGAAAGCTTTTTAGTAACAGGATATCTAACTAATTGTTTTTTTCTATCGTTTCAACGGCGTTACAATTAACGCGCGCGCGTTACTGCGTGTTACTACAGCTTCACTGACGCTGTCATCAGACTTTACTCACACAGAGAGAGGATCTGAATTCTGCAAATGTGTGATTTAGCCATGATTGGCTAAGGTAGAGTAACATTTCATGTTAGGCCAACCAGATTCATCAGGTGGGCGGGTGTTTACACACAC
>JBAMHV010000013.1:19596033-19617251 GCA_037177535.1 Pseudomugil gertrudae
TCATTTGTTGTAGAAAATGTATCATTTTATTGAACACTCAGTCAGAAATGAGACAGTGTTGATTGATGTTCAGTGAGAAAAGCTCAAAGCTTGTCGTTGGTGCAGCAGACGTCCACATCCAGCAGGTGGAGTTCATTGATTCGGTCAAATGATTCAGATCACCAAGTCATTTTCATGCATTTGGTCAAAGATGGCTCAATGATTCATGAGGCCTCGGTTTCACCATCCCACCTGCACATAACTTAGCAGCATGTGCTGGTGTTTTCTTTTTCTTCTTTTTATAGTTTCTGCCCTCGTGTAAAATGTAGCAAGCTGCGGTATACATTAGAACCGTAATGAAAAAACTTCATACTCACATTTATACACATTAGCCTCCGCCGCAGTATTTTTTCCTGCCATTATTTTGGAAATCCAGCATTTCCATTTCTGTTCTGTCAGCAAGATGGCGTCGGTTTAGTGCATGAAGTGTCCATCATTTCATATTAGATTATTGGTTAATTTTGGGGCAGCATCCAGGTACTTTCAGTGCACTGACTTTTTGCTTAAATTTCAGTGTAAATGCACTATGCACTTAAATATAGTGCACCAAGTAGTGTTAGTGTGCTAATTGAGATGCAGCTGTGTATTTATACTTTCTAGTTTCTGTTCACCATCCTGGTTCATTAGTCCTCCTCAGTCTTCCATGGAATTTTTTACTTTCTTTTTATTTGACAGGTTACAACATCTCTTGCTAAATTTTTTCAATCACAATAACATCTCTAATGCATCTTACAAATTTCTGATACCAGGAAATTCTGTTGCTGTGCTGCAGCTGCATTTTGACCTGAGATACATTATTTATTTATTTGTTGTAATACAAATTGTAACCTGCAAAAAACCTCCCTTTCCTGAGTGAGAACTCCTCTGCATGACATAATAGTTGCGCACTCAATATCCTCACTTGTAACCAAAGTCTAATGAATAGTATTCCTTTTTTGTATCACCACCTATCTGCATCAGACATGATAACACCTTCCAGCATGGTGACGCATGAGTATGTGTGTGAGGTAGCCAAGAATTACCCCTATTACAGTAAGTGAACATCGATTTTATGATAAGATAAATGTATGATTGTCACGCCAAGCATCTGAATCCAGGCGTTGCTTTTATTGAAGTTGTGACATAAGGAGTATACTCTTACAGAGATCAACAAACAACATAAGTGTGTAAATGTTTGCAGGTCTGTGTGTACTTGCAGGTACTCGCATGTACTCACGTGTGTTTATGTGTTCCCTTTATGGATGCATGCCGCATAGTGAACAGAACAAAGAGATCAGACAGATCAGACACAGAGAAGGAGCATTTTGAGGGTGCACCTACATCTCAGTGGCACAGCAATAGCCTTCATCTCACCTACAGAAACCACAACAAAGGCGGAAGGGGGATGCCTGTGTGGAACATGACTAATGGCTCTTGCCTTTAGGGGAATTCCTACCTAAAACCAATTTCATGCTCAGGTGAAATTTATTACTAACTACTCTTTTAGAGTTGTCAATGTGTCACTTGCAACTAAACACAATTAAAGTTTGAACTAAAATAACAGCCATCCAAAATGGGCAGTTTTGTGCAACAAGTTATTTAACACCAGCTGGTGCAATGTTTTTTTTTTATACAAATAACCACATAGAAAGACAAATCCTGTGGTTTTCGAAAAGATGTTTGTTTAAGAAGGGTCAAATTGTTAGCATGCATCAAGCAGAGATTGCAGAAACTACTAATAATAGGGTGAAAACCTGTCAAATGCATTATCAAAAACTGGAGTGATTGTTGTGGACCATTGTGTTCTAAGAGGAAAAGTGGTTGGACAAACGTCTTTAATGATTGTGATTGTTAATCACTTAAGGATTTGGTGCCTTCAAATACAAAATCAATAATAGAGCTCAGTACTCTGATTGTGAAAGAGAGAATATGAATGAATGAATGAAAAATACTTTATTGATCCCAGAGGGAAATTCGAATTGTAGTTAAATACAAAAAGTTAATGAAGGGTCTTATTGGGATGGGAAACCTCGCTGTTCTTGCCAATGGTGCCGTCCACACAGAAGTCAATATAATCCGTCATACACTCAGTCAAGCTGTTGATGTCCTCTCCATGAGGAGATTCCATGAGGTATAGCTACATGGTAGTTTTAGATCTTTTTTGTATTTTATTAAAAGTAAGAAGACGTAGAAGTGTAGAAGTAGTGTGGATTAGGATACATGAAAATAAGTTTAGCCACAAAATGCTTACTTGTGTCTATTGTGGTTTATTGTTTTTGATTCAGGTATGCTTGTATGGTGGTGTGGTGGATTGCACTGCAGCTTCACATCGAGAAGGTTTCTGGTTCGGGCAGTAGCTTTTCTTTGCAAAGTTTGCATGTTCTCCCATGTTAGGTGTTAGCATGGGTTTTTCTCCAGATACTCTACCTTCCTCCCACCATCCAAAACATACATGTTAGGTAAATTGGTCATTTAAAGTTGTCCCTCGGAGCGAATATGTGTGACTGGTCATCTCTCTGAGTTGGCCCTGTGATGGACTGGCCACTTGTCCTGGGTGTGATCTGCCTCTCACCCAATGATTGCTCAGATAGACTCCTGCTACTTCCCTTCATTGGAATAAGCGGTACAGAAAATGGATGGATGATTCAGGGAAACAAAAAATAGATATTCTCTGACATGCACAAACAGTTGTTTTTTTTTTTTTACTTTATTACAATCTGTTAATTCTAGAATTTGACTGGTAAAACATTTGCAAATGCAATTCTAAGGGGGACATTTCCAAAACTCTCTCCATCTTCCATCCAAACATTCATACATCCATTCATTCATCCATCCTTCTAACCGCTCACTAAGGGCATCCAGCACAGTGCAAGCCTCTAATCTGCAGGACTGAGCAGCTGCTGCCTTGTGGTTGACAGACAGCAGGGCTCTTATTATTGTACACACATGAATTCACTAAAACACACACACAAGAACACACACACATGCACATACACACATGTATACTCCACAGTTCTCTAATGTGGTAGGCCAGCTGCCAGTGGCAGGCCTTCGCCTTCACCAGTGTGACCCTAACGGTGCTGGTGCAGTTCCTGGTGCTACTGCTAAACTCAGGGGACTTTCCAGTTTCGAGGTGAGACAACAGATGAATGTGAGAAAGACAGTTTTCATTTAGAGAAATAAATGATAAATTCAGTCAATAACCAGACTTTGATGAATTTGTGGCAAAAATTTGGAAAAGATGTCATAAGAAGTTATTTCAGATGAAGTCTTAAGTCTAAAGAACAGACCTTCTTTGCAGACTTTTTACAGATTAATTTACGCTAATTTACAACAATGGGCATTTTTCGACCAAGCTGGTTCCCGTTCTGGTTCAGAGCCAGAGCCAGACTAGGCACCGGTTCTTTGGTTTTTGACCGCCTAAACACTGGCTCCTGGTTCTCAATCCAGGCACCCACTCTATGCTGGACCAGAGTTGAGAACCGGTTAACGCAGCTTGCGTCTGCAGCCGGGGCCGGGGCTGGCCAAAATAATAGTGTTGAAACATGGACCCACATCTTAATAAAAGCAAAGAAATGGACTCTAAGAATAAGCAGAATATGTCAGAGAAGGAGGCTACTGGTCCCTGGATTTATGGTCGCCAGTGGGCATTCAAAGTAAATTAAACGGGGCAAATTGGACAAAGTCTGTGTTCAAGCAGCTGCAGTGGGAGCTCCGCAGCAGGTGCTCTGCAACAAGAGACGGCTGCAGCTCCAAACGAAGCATCGATCAGCTGATCAACAAATGATAAAAGCTTAAATAGATTTAGAAAGATTTAGGGACGCAGCGGTAACAAGCAATTCAAAAGCAACCCACATTTTTCTGATCCTATTTCTGATCTTGGCGACGGCCAGTGAACTAAACAACCGCCATGCCAATAACCGCCATGGTTGAGTTATTCCTCCTGTCCATGGTGAAAAATACCATGATGAAAACTCATAACTTCAACACCACGGAGTCTGGTAAATGCTTCTGTTATAGTGTTACTCATATACAACCGGAGGAGGCTGGTAAGTTTAATATTACGCACGTAAAAATGATTTAGATTACGTAATGATGCAGAACCGACCAGACTCTTTTAGTCTAAAACAAAATTGGTTCTTTGGAAGCACTGGAGTTCAACCAGCGAAGCTCTGGCTCTATCTCAAGCACCGAATCAGCACGGGAACCAGCTTGGTTGAAAAACCAATGTCATCTGAATGCATCATCCTCTATAATAATTTAATGCTGTCCATTTAAGTTCCTTCATATTTTTGTCTGATTCTAGCTAGGAATGTGCACTAGAACTCTAAGCCAATATAATACACAAACGCTCACCATAGTCTTTTATCAAGCTATTCACTTCTTTGCAAGTAGTCTAAGAAAACTTCATTGAGCTATGGGAGCCATAAGTAAATCAGTAAAAATTGAATGCATTATCTTACAAGGACATATATAGAATTAAACAACCCAACTTCATTGCTGTCCAACCATGGCAAACCTATCGCAGACAGCACATCTGCTGGTGAAGTCAACAATCTCTTCCCATCGCAGAAACATGAAGATGATTAATGGTTTGGCCACAGAGGTTTTCAATTTTTTTTTTTTTTGTAGAGCTAAGCTCCAGACTTGCTCCGTCCATTTTTACCTTTCTCTGATCCCTTCAACAGTTTTCATCATATCCTTATCATTATTTTATTCTAGCTATCAATCTATTCTTCTCTCTCTCCTCTTTCTTTTTATTAGGGGTAATCAAAATATATGGTATCAGTTGATATCAGCATTGGTAATTAAAGGGGATATATCATGCTTTTAAATCCTTCCATGTAAATGATTCATTTATTGTTTGTATAAAGTAGAACCGCAATGCTTTGGTCTGGATTCCTGGTTATTCTCGTTTCACACACACCTTATAACCCTGTTCTGAGGTGCGTCTTCAGAGCGACTCGTTTTGGTCTCTTTAAATGTGAATGAGGCCTGTCATGCCCCGCCCCCCTCCAGGTCACAGGAAGTTCAGCTCTACCCTGTTCCTCCATGTTTGTAGCTTGATAGCAGCGATACGCTAATCTCCCGGCAGAGAAACATTTTATTGGCAGGTTTAAATGTCAGTCCGATTTACGATATTGGTTACCCGGAAGTCCACAACCTTATTTGGCAGACCCACAGCAAATACTGTGATGTAATAGATAAAGAAACATAATAAAGAATAGAGAAAATTAAATAAACTGAAAAATATGACAAAAATAAATATATAACGGTATATGCACAGCATAGGAAGGAGATGAATTTACATTTTCTGCACTCCTAAACACTAAGAAGTGCACAAAAACATTAATTTAGGGGCTAAAAAAAGTGCATTGTGCATGATATGTCCCCTAACAGTTGGACCAAAATCGGTATAACAAGTGGATTTAAATAAACTGAGTATTTCAGCTGATCTGAGGCTTTCTAATTTGTTCCAGACATGTGGAGCATAAAAGCTAAATGCAGTTTCTCTTCTAGATTCCTACTGGGTCAAGAGGTCACTGATGTATTTTTCTCCTGAGCCATTTTTTCAGACCAGTAACAGAACTTTAAAATCTATCTTTTGACAAACACGCAACCAGTGACCTTTACTGCTGGAATAATGTGGTGCACTCTGAAGGAGCATTTATGCTTTATGCAGAAACAAGAGACAATTTTGTCTTTCTCCTGCATCAGTTACATGTAATTTGGTTCATTTTCAAGGGGATTAGATATCCGTCACTTGACACACAAAACAAAGCAATACCACCAGATATGGCAGATACAGCAAAAGGAATAAACCATAGAAGAAGAACAGGAACATGAAGAAGACTATTGAAACCACCAAATAAAATGTATCAAAAAAAGATGCAGAAGAATGTGAAGAAAACAGCAGAAAACTTCTCACATCATTCTTTAACGTCTGTTTTTTCATACAGTTGTAAGCAACTTAGAGGTGCATTACTGCTACCAAGCAGTGTCAAAACACAGAGATGAACTCTAAACTCAGCACTGCTCACTTGTTAATGAACTGACTTAAGCAATGGCAAAGTGAAATATATTTAGGGGGGGCGATGATATATGACAATGTTTGCAACAGACGTTCCCATTTACATGCAAAGGGGAGCATAAATGGCCCCTACTTACGCACATACTTACGCACACATATATTCACTCACAAGTTCACGTGAAGGAGCAGAAAGCGGGAGTTGTGACATGACAGATAACTGGAAATTAGTCTCTGCGATGTGATTGATTCATTGTCTGCTGTGATTACTACTCTAGTTCTCATCTTGGTAACAGGAATATTGCATGCATGTTGTTATGCTGTTTGCTAAACAGTCTTGAGGGGAAAATAATCGGATAACTGTGTTGCAGAATCATATGTATGGATATTGTAATTCATCTGAATTTAAAAGTTCCAAATAAATCCACAGATGTGTGTGTAGTGAGATCTGTCCATAGAAACAACACAGTTGCAAAGTGTCTCCCTTATGTGAAAACGTTACAGGAATTTCAGGCTTGAGTTACGGTAAATGTTTGTGGTTCTGTGTTGAGTCACCATTCTTGCACCACAAAGTGAGGTCAGAGGTCACATAAGGTTATGCCTGTTTCATTGGAAGCACCCCTAATTCCTGCAGTCACAAGCTTCTTGTGCGGCTACAGGGGAGGAAAAGGGAGTCAAGTCGGGAATGGCTTGAGAGAAAAAGCTTTATTTTAAAACCTTATCGTCAGGATATTTAACATCCCCTCATTCGCAGGCAGGAGTCGGCTGTAATGACACAATTGTATCCAGATGATCGTGATGGAGGGGAGGATCTCTTCAAAGTGTTTTCTCACAAGCTTGTTTACTTGCACTCTGTCCTACTCAAGAACACAATAAAGAACTACTTGGAGTTCATGACTGAAATAAATATAATTATTAGGCTATGCTTTTATCATATGCTAACTTAATCAGGATTTAGTCAGGAGACAGTTTTATAGAGCAAAGATTTCATAATGTACCCATGAAACAGTCAAAATCAAAATTACTCATTAAAAAAGATGTTTTAAAAAAGGCATAAGACTTGGAGTAATTATCTGAGAATGAGGTTTTTTTAAAAAAAAAAAGAAAAATTAAGAATTTATAATCACAGTTATGAATTTGTGTTGACATTTAACTCGGACAGCTCTCATAGGGGTTAGTTTACTCCAATCCTGCCTACAGCCAGACAACAGTGGTCTTAACAGAGTTTGATTGAAATCCACTGGATCCCAAGTGACTTGAAGCAAAGCTGCAGGTCCATCAATGGAAATGGTCGGATTTTTTAGATAGCTGAATCACAGTGTAAAATTTACAGCTGTCAATCACAAGGAAACTAAGCTTGGTGAGTCCCTCGTGTAAGCCAGGGATGGAACATAAGTCAAGGGGTTGTTAATGCTCATTCATTTACTTGTTACAACTTATACTGTATGGATAAAGAAAATGCGGGTATCATTGTCACCAGCTAGATTGGAAAGGGTTTTATAGGTAAAGAGTAACAGTTAGTTAGTCTTAAATCCTGTTGGTAATAGGAAGGGTGTCCAAAAAAATCCAAAGGAAGTAATAATCAGTCATAATCCTCTTAAAAAAGGGGGATTGGAGGGTGTGTTCCAACTACAGCGGTATCACACTCCTCAGCCTCCCTGGGAAAATCCATTCAGGGGTCCTGGAGAGGAGGGTCCTTCGAATAGCCGAACCTCAGATTGAGGGTGAGCAGTGTGGTTTTGTGCAATTGACAAGCGGATCGGTGCTGCATCTGCAGTAATGCGGACGCTGCACCAGTCTGTCGTGGTGAAGAGGGAGCTGAGCCAAAAGGCAAAGCTCTCAATTTACCAGTCGCTCTATGTCCCCACCCTCACCTATGGTCACGAGCTGTGGGTCGTGACCGAAAGAATGAGATCCCGGGTACAGGCGGCCGAAATGAGTTACCTCCCAAGGGTGGCTGGTGTCTCCCGTAGAGATAGGGTGAGAAGCTCGGCCAGATGAGATGGCTCGGGCATCTGGTTAGGATGCCTCCTGGACGCCTCCCTGGTGAGGTGTTCTGAGCACGTCATTGTATTAATGTAGGCGAGTGTTTTGTTTATTTGTTTAAGTTTTTTGGAAGATAAAGCCTTGTTCCGGATGATGATGGATAGCAGAAACCATCTCCTGAATCTTTCAGTCTTGGTTTATAATTAATAAAATCTCTCACTGAACACAATTTATAATGCAGACACACTGCATAATCCATACATTGAATCATAACCTATTTTGTTTTAGATTAGATACTTCACAATTGTCCTTTTTTTCATTTGTTAATTTGGATGTCTTTGAATGTTAGTTACAGTTGAATTTAAGACCATTCAAAGTCATAGCAACCATACAAGACAGAGCTGAGGATGACAGCATGTTCATAGCTCTCTGTAGTTGTGTGCACATATGGTATCATAGCAAGGTTTTATTGAGCGAACCAGAAGTTCAGACTGCGGGGTGAGTTGTTGACAACATGGTCAATGTTTCCATTAAGTCAGCTGTTACTTCACTTCACACTGGTCTGACATTTAGCTCCCATCAGTGTAGTGTGGTTTTGCTTCTAGAGAACTGCCAAGTAAAATACACCTAATATCTGTGTCTTGGGAACCTAAATGGAATAAAAGAATGCTAATAGTAAAAATAATGCTAAAAAATTACATTCTTATTAAAATATATTATTTTTTAACAAATATGGGCAATGAAAAAGATCAGTGTTTAATCTTTTAACATTTGTTTTAAAATTTTTATCTGCACAAAGTTTGAAATAATTTAATGAAGCATGTATAATATCAGTTACATTGGGATTTTAATGTTTTATGTTCTGTTTGACTGTTCTGTTAAAAAACAAATAAATAAATGTCTGAGAATACTGTCAATGAGAGATCTGCTTCTTGTCAAAGTCAGCACCTGCATGTTAGAGACCACCATCAGGGGTAATTTATCGCTTTAATTATAGACAGAAAGAATACAAGAAGGATTGTTTAACCACTCTAATAGGTGTGACCCCTGCAGGTCCTCCAAAGGGTTAAAAAGGGTCACCGTCGCTCTTCAAAAAGGTTCAGAGCTCAGCCATCTCAGTGGTCAAAGTTTGCTGTGCTTATCACATCAGTGAATGCTAAATCTAATGTTAATTTTCTTATATATTTACGTTATTTGGTTAAATAATTACAATATTGAGAAAAAACAAACAAATGCAGGTTTATATATTTAACAACATTTAAAAGTGGTATACGCTCTAAAAGATGACAAATGACCTCCCTTGGTGGTAAAGTAGCATTAATGTTTTTTTATATATATAAAGTGTAATTTAATGACATAATAAAAAAATAAAGGAAACCAGCATAAAATTTCTTACTCATGAAGTCCAAAACATCTATCACCCAATCACCAAATTCACAAGCAAAGCTGCATTTATGTGTCTACAGCTGAGGAATCCACAAGCATTCATTACCAATGGGTATTTAAATTGCATTTAAAGCCTGCTCCATTTTTTTCTGAATTACTTTCCCACAGTATTTTTTTAGATTTCCAAATTATTCCATAACTAACCAGAAACCACAAAAACATCAACCAGATTCACCCAGCAAATGTCTTAGCAGAAAAACATCATTGGTTTGAACCCCTGCATGGCTCCATATGTCTATGGTCAGACTGAACATGCATCTGTTGTGAGTGTGTGTTTATGTGGTGTGTAAGTATATTTGCAAATAAAACAAGAAACAGGAAATGCATGAAAATGGTTTGTATTGTATCTGCTGTGTTTCTTTTTATAACAATTTAAGAAAAAAAAACACGGAGGCATGTGAGCGTATAACAGTGTTATGTTTGTGTGTGCATACGTTTATGCTGTGGGTGTGCAGGGTGGGGTCAAAAGACCCTGATGTGGTCACAGCGAACACATGGCGACAGGGGCATGAGGTTCCGTCTCTGAGAATGTCTGGGAATCTTCTTTAAGTGTGCATGCATGTGTGTTTGTGTGTGTTTGCAAACAGTGTCAATTTTAATGGGCTGACATGATCAAATTAATCATTGTGTTTTTGTGTATCGCGATGACAGTGCGGAAAATTGTTACAGTATCAGTCAAAATTGTGGACATACCATGTCGATTTTTTGACAACTCATAGACAAAATTAATGATTATAATAACTGAACGCTGATAGAAGAGACTCTGTCTGAAGATGACAAACTAAAATGGTATTTTAACTGAAAAAATAATTTAACTGAAATGAAATTGAAATGAAAAATACTAAAAATTTGAATTGTAGTAGTTTTTTTAAATACAAAAAATAGTTAATGAAGGGTCTTCACTGTTCTTGTTGGGAAGGTGCCGTCCACACAGGAGTCCACAGAGAGACTCCCGTGTAGCACAACTTCCGCCAGCGCAAAAAGTCTTCTTAAACGACCCAAACTGTCAGCTGATGTCTTAAAAAGAAAGAAACATCACGACAGTTAACACAGAGCTACTACTGTTTGCTGCCACTTAGCGGTGCATTCCAGAATAGATTAAATTTTCCTGCCTATTGTAGCTTACTTTTGCATTGTACTTATCCAGTGGTCCTCAAACTGGGTAATGCGTCCCCTGTGCTTGCAAAAACATGACAGGGGAGCATGGACTGGTAATATGTAGCAGAAGAACTACTGTTTTCATAACTTGGGTTCTTGGAAACACTCCGATCAACACTTCAGACAACTTAATGGCAGTGATGGAACAAATGTTTTGCCAACCGGCAAAAATAACAAGAAGAATAACTATGAAATTATTTTTTTAATAGAGCTGAGATCATGATTAGGTATGGATGAGAGCTAGATGGATGGTGGGAGACTTCCACAGAGCAGTCTCATGAATATCTGAGCATCTAAGCTTGACTGAATATCTGGTGAACTGAAGCTATGAATGAGAGCAGAGCTTTAACATAAAACTTTAGATTATTGACGCCAAGATCATAGTTAGTAAAACATATTTATCTTTTCCAAAATAACTTTGTTAGGTGTCGTGGTATCATACATCTATTTCACAATACACAGCTCTGTAAATTGTGGCTATGACACATGTGGAGATTCTCCGTGCAGTGCTGCGACGGTTGCTTGAGTGGTTCTCGTGGTGTTTGCTCTCGGAGCAGCTGCAGAGAATCATGGTCAGTCCACTGCTGGCTTGATTGTTCTGCTTCCAGAAGTCAACCAGCTCAGGCAAGCGGAATACAGCTTTTCCAGAGTTTTGGACTCTGGGATAAAACATTGTTGCTAACAGGCAGCCCCGGCAGGCAGGCAGCGGTCACCGCAGCTGGGAAGGGAAACACCCTCTTTGTGGCTTCCCTCATATGACAAATATTAAAGACTTGGCCTTACTCTTTGGTCATTTCTGCTTCCTTTTATTTGCATGTCATTTTGTGGTGTAAATAGGTTAAATGAAAATATCAATATAACCTGGTATGAATTCATGTCTAATGTCTAAGTCTTGCAAAAATCCGAAATTGCAACAGAGAAATGTTAAAGCATCTGTGTAAAGACTCCTCAAAGCTTATTTTCACTTAATTTCCCATCATACCCAGCTCTTAACATATGACATTGCATTGACTGAATGATTTGCAATTGTCATTAGAGAATCTTCTGTCACCCATGACAGTTGTTATTTATACAGGTTTTTTTCTGTTTGGTGCTTTGTTGTTCATTCCTCTTTTTGGTTGTCACAAAGCTGCTGATTGACTGATGATGGAACATCTCTCATTTGAAGATAAGACACTCCATGGACTGCTGCAAAAAATTAAATTGTAAGCTTTGGTGCAGCACAAGTTTGGACTAATATTCTGACGGAAGAATTATGTGACTCATAAAGCATTGTGTGAGGTACCTCCCACCTTCTTTTCAATTCTTAAGAAAAGCATGTTAAATACAAAACTGGGCCATAGTGCACTTTCACACTGAGGTGCATGAAAGATTAGTAAAACAAAAGAAGAAAAAGAAACAACTGTCATTTTCTGTTTAAATGGGCTTCTGATCTGAAGGTGGAGACAACATTAAGGAAACAGTTGCATGAAGAATCCCTCAGCAATGCTTTCTGTCACTTTCAGTTTCCTCACTTTGCAAGTACACCTTCCGTGTAATCAAATCAAAATCTAATGAATAATCTACGCCTGGAGAAAAACAAAAAAGCAGAAAGCAAGACAACACAAAGGTGAGGACAGCTTATTTTTGTTTCCTTTTTTTATGAGTTTCGGTGAGCAGGGTGAGGTGGGGGGGGGAATTAGGTGGGGGTGGGCTGGTTGAAAGCACTACAGTTTGAAAGTCAAGCTCATTTTCTCCTTTTGTACAGAAAGACATCTGGAAAGCAGGTGTTACAGCCAGCTGTGGCACAGAGAAGGCACTTTAAGAGGATGGGGAACTACTCCCTCTACAGGTCATGGCAAGACATTACACTTTGATGTGAAAGGATTTGCAGAGACTGGTTTTCTCAGTCTTGGTCCTTGGGGACTACTGCTTGGCATGTCTCCAACTCCCAACACACTTGAATGAGATAAACTTGCATTGCTTCTCTTTGAAAGCCTGCTAATTAGCTATTCATTTTAGTCAGATGTGTTCAATTATGGACACATCTAAAAAATGCAAGGCAGTGGACCTGGGTTGAGAAACACTGGAACAGATCAAGGTCCCCACATTAACCATACAGTCCATATTATTGTCTCCTCTTTCAATAGAGTAAGTTGGGTGTTTATATAACCATCAATACATTTATTAAAAGGCTACACATGAGCATTTCCACTTTAATGTCTCTCTTTGTACGTTTTATCATACTATGGATTTGATGTGGATGTAATGTGGTGTTGGAGCTTCATGACATGTATTTCAGTTTCTGTTAAAGAACAGACCATAAAGTTATCTTGAATTTGCTTTTGTTTACCATGCAGTTGATGTCAGGACTGTGTAAGTGATCCGGTGCCAGTGTTTTCACCCAAAGAAGCAAAGAAAGCAACATAAAACAGACTGCAATGGTGTTTAACACGAGAGAACATTTTTATAGTTTCATTACAATAATTAGCTGAATGTTACACACTGTGGTCTGCCCACCACACTCAATAAAATCTCAACTGGATAATTAAGTTTGTAGTTTGGCTTAGATAATATCCCTTTACTTTTTAAGTTTTGTGCCCATGTATGTCCTTGTTTTACTCCCCGAGTTGTCATTGCAGGAAATTTCCTGTGCGTATACATTTTAACCATGGCAACATTAAAAGTGGAATAAATACATCGGACCATGGGGGTGGGAATGGAGAGAAACAGGCAAACGCTGCCAGCAGAACTGGTCTTGTTTTGGGTGGTCATCTGTTTCACTTTCACTTAAGGGAATACCTGATAAATGTTCTTGAATATGAAGTTCTCCTTACACAACCATGCCTCAACAAAGAAGAACAAAGAATTCAAGCATTGAATGAAATGTGCTACAGGCCTTATTGAGCTTTGTCAGCCATTAGACATATTAGACTTCAAAACTCAACCATTTGTTCATAAAGAGTCATTTAATGTAGCTAACATTCTGCAACACAGTTTCATTGTCATGTATGTGTCCGTGTGTTACAAAGCAAGTCTAGTGAGATTATTCCGTTTAACTCGGGATTTGATATGGTAATTTTGTGTCACACCCACATCCAGCTCTACTGTTTTTGTACTATATAAACATTTATAGAGACTAGGACACAATATAATTTTGGAAAAACTAAAAAACTGATTTTGTTTTTATTTCTTTTGAAACTCCACTACTGACCTTTGGCAGCTTTTTACACTCTGGCACCTCCTAATAAAGGTTAATTCAGGATACATCTTGCATCCTGTCTCTTCTCTGAGCTTCTTCCATGCAGTAAAGTCACCATGATGTTAACTCCTAACCTATCTCTTTCTGTTTCACTATGTGTTTTTCTTTTTATTCTTTTCATTAGGATTTATATACCAATGTGTCAATATCCAGGTGCTGGCCTTTGAAGCTCTTGGCTGAAAAAATGCAACAAAATGCAGATTCTCAGCCTCTGGATGCTGCAGGGAAACAGTAGCTCCATAATTACTGACATATTTAATGTCAATGTATCATCAAAATTAGCCAGAAGCACAGAATATTTAGGTTAGAAAGCCATTTAGCATCACTTTCAAAACTTATTAGAATTGTGCCATCTCCACTGATGCTGTGTTGTACTTCAGTTTATGTTTGTACATGGTTTAAAGAACCCCTACACTTATTTACAATTTTCATGGTAATATCTGAAGAAAGTATCATTTGATCAAGGCGAGATGCCACCTTTTTATCAATGGCTATTCCACTTTTAAGTCAATTTTTAACAGAAGAGAATTACTTTTTGTTTTTCCAATCACCGACTACTTTGTGTGTTCCAAAAAGTCCAACACTGACAGCTGAGATCCAGCTGAGGCCAACTATTGTTAGCAAGCTTCTAACATTAACAAGAAAAATACAAGGCTCCACTTACGGTACCTCTTCTTTCTTATATACCATTAAACTTTCTTTCTACACTAAGTGAGACTCATCCAGGCCTGATGAACGCCATTTCCTTTCCAAGTTCCTTAATGTCTGTTTGAAAGCTTGAAGCTGGAAATTGGGGAGCTTCTTCTGAGAGGTTATCTTCTTTTTTAAAGGAGCAACATTATCTAGTGTTGTACGCATTAAAGCTGTTACCGTAACAACAAGTGCATCAACGTGTGTGGTAGTGGAGCTCGGATGGATATTCTCTGTCACATTAACACATGACGTTAGGAAATAGGAAATATCATGAAATAGATTTCTTAAATTTGGTAACTGCTACATTACATTACAAACATCAACAATAATGTTTAATATTTAACCAAGAGGTAAAAACGATAAATATTTGTGTAGGAGCTATTTATTAAATCCACTTGGTTTAACAATCCTGCTCAGACTAGAACAGTGGTTTACACTACTTGTCTAAAAAGCAGTGATCTATGTTTTAAGAGGGGGCTCTTGAAAAAAAAATACACAAAGTATAGGCTACAACGGAAAGCACTCTGGATAAATTGATGAGCATATAAGTGGTTACAAAAATAGCTGATAATTCTTTGCCATATAAGAACTGCATTCCACACATCTGGTATACTAAATGAAATTTATATAATATGTTATTACTGCCCATGACCCTGTTCAGGGAAAAGCGGTAGAAAATGGATAAATGGATGTTATTGCTGTGCTAGGAGTGTCAATGATTATGGGATGAGAATATAAATAGTATGGCTGATTGAGACTTTGTTAAAGCTTTGACACTTGGTACAAAACATTTGTTTAATTGAGGTTTTACTAATTAGAGTAAGACATCTAATGGAAAAAATAATAAAATGCTATGAAGACATGCTTTTCCTTGATTAACTCCCAGTAATTTGCACGTTAGTGTTTTTATGTGACCTTTCTCCCGTACCTGCATATTGACTACATGTATTTTAAACTTGTCCCATGTAAAAATCACATTAGACTGGTTCAAACATGATACGGTGGATTTAAGCAATATTTGTCATTGAGTTCACTGGTAAAAGTTAGTCAGTGTGTGGGGAAAGAAGGATGTTTACAGAACAGACCGAGGATGTTTAACTGAGTTTTTCCAAAGCTATGTTTCTCCATTTTTACTTTTTTTGTTTTTTCAAAAACAACATACCCTGTTGGGAGAAAACGTGTAACATATTTATTTCCATTATGTGAAAACAATGTATTTCACTGTATTTTCAATGTATTAATGTATTTCACAGCAAATGCATGTTAGGTTATAATTGCTATGGTTAAAATGGTTTAAAATAACATGTAAGTCGCTTTGGATAAAAGTGTCTTCCAAATGACTGTATAGTATAGTATAGTATAGTATAGTATAGTATAGTCTAGTATTTCAACTAAATGATTTGCTTGATAAACCAAACCTGTCAGGTGTACTTAAATATTTACACTGCTTCATCATTTATTCACATGTATTATTTTTATTATCAGACTTCAACTTTTTTATTCAAATCAAACTGAATCACAATATTGGTCAGAAAAATCACAATTAAATTATTTTTTCTTTAAAAAATTCAGGCTTAGTTTCATAACAGAAAAAACCCACTATGAAGTTCATGTGTAAACGTCAACTGGAAAAGGTATTCAGTGATTATTGGTTTTTTTTATATTTGCTCATATATAATCTTTTTAACATGTATGCTTCTCTCAAAGGCTAATGAGTGTGTAAACAGAAAGATTTTATTACAAGAATCTTTTAATGCAACATTTTATTAAACTAGTGCAAATCACACCTACAAAATGAAGGAAAAAAATCAGGACACATGATTATGTGTTATAATCCTAAATTTCTCCACAGTTCATCTCCGAGATAATCTCCAGATGAAGATCTCTTTGCAGGAATTATGTTTAATCCACTCTCCAGTAAGGGTGAATAATAGCTCTGAAAGTATTGCTGCTCATTAAATACTAAGCGATTATAAGATTTTTTTACAAATGATGTGTGTGTGTGCATGTGTGTGTGTGTGCATGCATGTAATATATAGCACAAGCACCACTGCAAAATCACAAGCACAGTTAGTTTTCTGTAGGTTGATGTGTCTCCATGTGTGAGTTTGTGTTCATGATTAAGCACATTGCACATTCCGAGTCTCCAAAACCATGTATAACATGCTTCAGTTTGCCGTGCCCTTCTGATGAACTTAAGAATCAAGATAATTTGACTTCTTAACTTTTGACATGGCTGCCAGTCAGTATCAGTGGCTAAATGTAACCAGAGCTGCTGCCCTCAGAGGATCTTCTCTCACCCTGCTGCTCCTTCAGTCTTTTTTTAAACTCCTTTACTACTCTCTGTTCTTCTGTGTCTTCCTCTTTCAGGAGTGCATCATTCTTTGCTGTGGTCAGGTAAATCTGTTTCATATGACTTTGTAAATGGGGCCCCACATGTCCAGGGGTTAAAACCAAAGGTGAGATGCAAGAAAAAAAAATCCCACATCTTCCCTATATTGTTCACTCACTTTTGAGCTCCTCTGAAAAACG
Source organism: Pseudomugil gertrudae (assembly GCA_037177535.1). NCBI lineage: Eukaryota > Metazoa > Chordata > Actinopteri > Atheriniformes > Pseudomugilidae > Pseudomugil > Pseudomugil gertrudae. The sequence continues at coordinate 19,613,136 of JBAMHV010000013.1, forward strand.
TTTCACTTGTAAATATAGTCTGCAGCCCCCTTCTCCCCTCCTTTTAAGCTAGTACTGAAAAAATGGCTCGACGACATGAAAACTCACTATTACTTGAGAAAGTTGAAATATTTGTTTGTATGCTTTAAACCTTGTTGTTAAACCCACAACAGATTAAGTTTGATTCCCTGTTTTCAGAGCTTTTATATTAAACTGATGTCATGTCCCCCTCCTATCTCCAGAGAAAGACAACAGGAGATGATAGTTGGATGTAGCCAAGTTACAATAGGTGAAAGGTTAAGTAACACCGCTCCCTGTTTTGGTGTTTTCAGAGGAGGCCAGTGAAAGTAAAATTCACTCCTGGATACTTGGCACATGCTTGTCTTAGCAAAAGTATCAAACACTGATGTGTCTGTCTCTGTTCGAAACTGTCTTATTCCTGGTGTCTTGAGAATTTGTGTCTGTAAATCATCTATTCTCTTTCTCCATGTCTGGTTAGTGCACCTCTGTATGTCTCTATCAGTCCTTCCTGTCCTCCCTAGCTCTTACAATGTAATTGGTTTAGATATCCGTTTGTGCGAGATAAAAGAATGACCCCCACCTAGGTTTTACCACACAGTAAACGCAATCAAAGACATCGCCAGAAAGCAGATGAGAGATTTGGAAAGGTGTGATGTTCACAGATATTTTTCAGATAAGGAAAACTGAAACAATAATCTGAAGCGATAAGACCTTTGTACCAAGAAGTAATCTTTACCAGCTTTCTGCTACATCTGTGTCTGTTAAATCATAAATCATATTAAGTTCAAGCTATCTCAATGCTCATTACTGAGTACAATCTCTCTGTGTCAATCTTTTATCTCTTCATATTTCACATCCACCTCCATCTGTGAGCAATAATCAATGTGTGGAGTCATTCAATTCTAACAATTAGTCTCCAACATGACATGATATATTCATGCCTTATCCACAATACTGTCAAAACGCATCCTTTAATCGAAGGGTAATTTTTTTTTTCATTTATTGTAGGTCAACCCAACCCATGAAAGCTGAAGGTCATGGGAAGCGGCATGTTTTGGCTTGACTGGATAGGAACTTCACTCACAGGTCTTCTTGTAGGATGTTTGTAAAATGGCCGACCACTGATACCACAGTAAAGAGCAGCATGTGGTGACTGTGTGGTACATCACAAGCCAAGGACACGGTGAGCACATCATGACCAATGATCTGAACCAAAGGGGAAGCAATGACAAAATGAGTGAAAGAGTGAGGCCTTTGCTCTGGGTTTGGACATGGACAGTGTGTGTGTGTGTGTGTGTGTGTGTTTGAGCGAGAGAGAGAGACAGGGGCCAGGGAGAGCATAGAGATATGTACTTGTATTTTAGTGAGCCGAGTTGGTTTGATTATAAATGGAGATAGCAATCAGTTCCATTCCTCTCATTGCTTTGTGTTTGATGCTCAGTGAGCAGACAGAGTAACTCAACAGGCACAAGTACACACAAGCCCATGCAATATGGCTACAGAGTGGTCTATAGCAGGGCTCTGTGCTGTCACTGCTCATGACATTTGTAGCTCAGGTGTATAAAGAAACAGTTCTACTGGAATACTATTCCCTGAATTCCTCATGGACCATTGCTTTTATTGCCTTCTATGTTCTTTGCTCGTATTTGTTATTTTGCATTAATCTTGATTTATGTCATTTTTAGAGACAAGTGGGTATATTTATAAGTAAACACATTTGGAAATGCTCGGTCACAGTTTAGGGTGGGAAAGGAGTGCGTGTGTGAATGTGTTTGTGCTATAGAGTGATTGCGGTGAGGAGGTATAGCTCACACGCACACACGCAAATGTTTGAATCAATGCCATGGAAACGGGTAAAGTTTGGTCCTGATAGTTTTTCTCCCTCTTTAATTGTGGGGAAATGGGTTTCAGATGTTACTGCATGACTGATCACTTTGGGTCCCGCTCAGCCCCGTCATGTCCTCCCAAACCACATCAAGGAGACCGGGACCAGTGTGGGATGATAACATCCCAGAGAGAGAGGCCTGCCGTAGGGCTTAAAATGCTCCTCTGGGTGCCCTTGCAATAACAAAATCCACATTAGCAGCAGCCATGTGATGTGTCCATGTTAGGTTGTATTGCTGCCTTCAGTGAGAAATGTGATGCTACTGAGGCAGAATCTGGAATTTGCTCACAAAGTTATTCAATGTCTGTTGTCTGGTATATAAATAATCCTTGGTATAAAGACTGATGCTGGTGTTGATGGCACACAGGAGATGTAAGACTCAAGATTCTTGGGTAAATGCCACTATGTTTTTTTGTTTTGTTTGTTTGTTTCAATATTCACATTTATGGAATTAACTTAAAAATCTTACACCACATAATTCAGATTTTAACAACATAATCAGACTAATGAACACTGTCCTCCACATATTTTTTGCACCTGTTGAAGAGATGGCAGACCACTGTGGGTGTAACAAACCCACATTCCAGTAATAGAGCCTTTTGGTTGCTTTGGTTTGTTTTCCTTGGATGACTCCTTGCCCCTGGGTGAAAACTCTTGTAATTCACATGGGAGCACGATGGGGTTGATGTCATGTGTTCCAGCTAAAAGAGTGAGCGGAAGGGAGAGATGCAATACACAGGCAAACGACACGTTTGGGATGCAATACTGCCATCTGTTGTCAGGCAAGGCATTAACAATGTAAGACTTCAGATGAGGAAACAAACTGTGCAAAATTATCACACAAATTTTGGGGATAAAATTTGCTGCAACTGCAAATGGAAAAATTCACATACATCCTCAACTGACACAGGTTTGGATTTTTGGATGAAGACATAACACATGTTCTAAAATCTGTCATTATTATTCTTCAGTGTGATTCTCCAAACACTGTCTAGGGGTGATGTATAAAAACATCCTTTAATATATTACTTAGAGTTAAAGGTGCTTAATTGATGCAAATTTCAATTAAATTAAACTTTATTGGTAGTGCCCCTTGATGACAATGTCATCTCAGGGCGCTTCACAAACATCATTTTGAGCCAGTTCAAGACAAATAGCCTAGCTATGGGAAACCAAAACATTGCATCAAATGTTACCTTTGATCCAATCTCCCAGCCTAAGCATGTATGAGGCGACAGTGGGAAGGAAAACTCCCTTTTAACGAGAAGACAAAACCTCTGGGCAGAACCCGGCTCAGGGAGGGCAGCCACCTACATCGACTGGCTGGTGTGGAGAGGACAGGAAAGACAGAATAACATTGCAACAACATTAACACTGCAGCTTTTATCAATGAAGACCTGCAGAAAAAGGATTAATGATGTCAATACTGTCATATATTAATACATAAAAGATAAGAAGGAAACTGCATAACTAATGGATGGCTAAGCTATCCCTAACAAAAGAACTTGTTAAAAAGGAAGGTGTTAATCTTGATTTTAAAGGTAGAGAGGGTGTCTGCCTTCCATACCCACACTGGGAGCTGGTTCCATAAGAGAGGAGCCTGATAGTTGAAGATTCTGGGAACCACAAGTAGGCCTGCAGTCTGAGAGCAAAGTGCTCTGTGTGGAACACCTTTTGTTGTTATATTGTCTGTGTTTTATTTTCTTTTAATTTATTTTATCATGTAAAGCACTTTGTGTTGCCAAAGGCATGAAAAAGCGCTTTATAAATAAAGTTTGATTTGATTTGGTCATGAAGTGACCAATATGTGAAAAGAAGAATTTTAAACTCTATCCTAAATTTAACAGGAGGCCAATGAGGAGATGCTAAAACTGGAGGAATATGATCTCCAGCTGCCCGTGACCCTGAATTGGAATAAGCAGCACATGCAGACAATGGATAAATGGGTGGAGTGTTTTTTTTTTTTCGGGGGTGGGGGGGGGTTGCTGCTTTGACTGGTCTGAAATTGATTCTGAATTGAATTGAGTCAGATTTGCACAACGGTATTTCAAGTTTTCAATTTTCCAACCCTAACTTTCAAGCTTTCCAGACATTTTCTTTCAGTTTCAGATTATTGCTGAGGAGCTGAAAAATTGATGATTTATTATTTTTTTATTTTTTTACACGTGTCTGTCCAGCATCTCAGCAGGCAGAATGATGGTCTGGCTGCTATATTGTGCTGAGCAATTTTG